>RCUC01152254.1:0-22075 GCA_003697995.1 Taxidea taxus jeffersonii
TCCAGAAGATCTAGCTCAAATAGTTAATGGAAGTGGCTACACCAAACAGAATTTCAGGTAGATTAAACAGCCTTCTATTGAAAGAAGATGCCATCTAGGACTCTCATAGCTAGAGAGGAGAAGTCAGTGCCTGGCTTCAAGTTTCAAAGGACAGACTGACACTCTTTTATTGGGTGCTGATGCAGTTTGTGACTTTAGGTTGAAGCCAATGCTTGCTTACCACTCCAAATATCCCAGGGTCCTTAAGATTTATGCTAAATCTACTCTGCCTATGCTCTGTAAATGGAACGATAAAGCCTAGATGACAGCACATTTGTCTTTAACATGGTTCATAGAATATTTTAAAGAAAAATATTTTAAAAAAATATTTAAAGATTCCAAATATTACTGCTTCCTGACAGTGTACTTGCTTACCCAAGAATTTTGTTGGAGATGTACATGAGATTAATGTTGTCATGCCTGTTAAAACAAAATCCATTCTGCAGCCATACATAGATCAAGGAGTAATTTTGAATTTCAAGTCTTATTATTTAAGAAATACATCTCATGTGGCTCAGTCACTTAAGCATCCAACTCCTGATGTCTGCTCAGGTCATGGTCTCATGGGTCCTGAGATCAGGCCCCATATCAGGGTCTGCACTCAGTGGGGAATCTGCCTGAAGATTCTTGCCCTGTTGCTCCCCCCACTCACCCTCTCTCAGGTACGCATGTTCACTCTCTCTCTAATATATATATATATATATATATATTTTTTTTTTAAGACTTTATTTGACAGAGAGACACAGCAAGAGAGGTAACACAAGCAGGGGGAGTGGAAGAGGGAGAAGCAGGCTCCCCACAGAGCAGGGAACCCAATGCCGAGCTCCATCCCAGGATCGTGGGATCATGACCTGAGCCGAAGGTAGATGCTTAATGACTGGACCACCGAGGTGCCCCAATAAATAAATCAATCTTTAAAAAAAATACATCTCATAAAGCTATAGCTGCCAAAGACTGATTCCTCTAATGGATCTGGGCAAAGTAAACTGAAAACCTGGAAAGGAGTCACCATTCAAGCTGCCATTAAGAACATTTGTGGTTCATGGGAAGAGGTCAAAATATCAGCATTAACAGAAGAGTTTGGATGGATGACTTTGAGGGGTTCAAGACTTTAGTGGAAGAGTAACTGCAGATGTGAGGGAAATAGTGAGAGAACTAGAATTAGAAGTGAAGCCTGAAAATGTGAACAGATGAAGAGTTGCTTCTTATGAATGAGCAAAGAACCAAGAAAATGGCTGCTTGAAATGAAAACTACTCCTGGTCAGGATGCTGTTAAGACTGTTGAAAGGACAACAAAGGATTCAGAATATTACCTAAACTTAGTTGATAAAGCAGGGTTTGAGAGGACTGACTCCAATTTTGAAAGATGTTCTATTGTGGTTAAAAATGCTATCAAACAGGGGTGCCTGGGTGGCTCAGTCAATTAAACAACTGATTCCTAATCTCAGCTCAAGTCTCTTGGGGTCATGAGTTCAAGCCCTGCACTGGACTCCACATTGGATGTGGGGCCTATTAAAAAAAAAACCAAAAAACAAAAAACTATCCAAAAGCACTGCACGCTATACAGAATTATTCATGAAAGAGTCCACTGATACAACACACTTCATTGTCTTATTTTTAAAAATTGCCAGAGCTGCCCCAATCTTTAGCAATCACCACCATGATCAGTCAGCAGCCATCAAAATTGAGGCAGGACCTTCCGCCAGCAAAGACACTGACTTGCTAAAAGCTCAGATGATGGTTAGCATTTTTTAGCAATAAAGTACTTTTTAATTAAGGTATGTATTTTGTAATTTTAGACATAAAGCTACTGAACACTTAATCCTCTACAGCAGAAACACAACCTTTAAATGCCCTGTGAAACCAAAAGGTCTACTTGACTTGCTTTATTGCAGTATTTACTGCAGTGGTCTGGTACTGAAGCTATAGTACCTCTGAGGTGTTTCTGTGTATAGTATTACATCATCTACAACTACGGAGTTTGACTTTTTCCTTTCTAATTTGGATGCTTTTTATTTTTCTTGCCAGAATGCTGTCAGGTGGACTTCCAAGGCTATGCTGAGTATTTTTTTATTGAGGTATAATTAACATGTAACATTATTTCAGGTGTACAACATAATGATTTGATATTGGTATACATTGCCAACTCATCACAGTAGGTCTAGTCGACAATTATCACCTTGAGTAATTACAAAAAAATCTGTGTGTGATGAGCATGTTTAAGACACCCTCTTAGCAACTTTCCAAAATGCCACACAGTATTATTAATTATAGTCACCATGCTGTATATTACATCCCTCTTTTTGACACCCTTCACCCATTTTGCCCACTCCCCAACCTCAGGCAACCACTAATCTGTTCTCTAGATCTAAGAACTTGTTTTGTTTTAGATTCCACACACAGTGAGAGCATATGGTATTTCTCATTCCCTGGCTTATTTCACTTAGCATAATGCCCTCAAGGTCCATCTTTGTTGTCACAAATGTCAAGATTTTATTACCTTTATGTCATATTCCATTGTGTGTGTATATATATTCTATTCATCCAGGGATGAACACTGAGGTTGTTTCTGTATCTTGGCTATTATAAATAATCCCACAATGAATACGGGGGTGTATGTATGATTCTGAGTTAGTGTTTTTGTTTTCCTTGGATTAGTACTCAGAAATGAAATTACTGGGTCATACAATTTTAATTTTTTGAGAAACCTCCACACTGTTTTCCATGTTAACTGTACCAATTTACATTTCCAGCAACAGTGCACGAGGCTTCCCTTTTCTCCACAGCTTTCCCAACACTTCTTGTCTTTTTGGTAATAGCCAATCTGACAGGTGCTATCTCACTATGGTTTTGATTTGTTTTTCCCTGAGGATTAGTAACATTTAGTATCTTTTCATGTGCCTGTTGGCCATCTGTATGTCTTCTTTGTAAAATGTCTTTTCAGATCTGCCTATTTTTTAATTGGATTTTTTTTCTTCTGGCTACTGAAGCATATGAGTTTATTATGTATTTTGGGTATTAAACCCTTATCAAATATAGGATTAAACAACTTCTTCCCATTTAATAGGCTGCCTTTTAATTTTGTTGATGGTTTCCTTTGCTGTGCAGAATCTTTTTAGTTTGATACAGTTCCACTTTTTAATTTTTGCTTTTGTTGCTTTTAGGTTTGGTCAGGTTAAAAAAAAAAAAATCACTGCCAAAACTAATGTCAAGGAGCTTACGAACTATGTTTTCTTCTAGGGGTTTTATGGTTTCAAGCCTTACTTTAAGTCCTTAATCTATTTGGTATTAAATTCTGTGTATGGTTTAAGACAGTGACACAGTCTCATTCTTATGCATGTGACTATCCAGTTTTTCCAACATCATTTCATTGAAAATAATGTCCTCTCCCCACTGTAGAATCTAACATATTATCTAGCCTGAGGAATGTTCCATGTGCACTTAAGGAAGAGTATTCTATTGCTTGTGGATGGAATGTTCTGTATATATCTCTTAAGTCCATGTGGTCTAATGTGTTGTTTAAGGCTGATGTTCATTTACTGGTTTTCTGTTTGGATGATCTATCTATCAATGTAAGTGAGGTGTTATACCCCTACTATTCTTGGATTACTGTGTATTTCTCCCTTTAGGACTGCTGATATTTGCTTTTTTTTAATTTTATTTTATTTATTCATTTGACAGGGAGAGAGATCACAAGTAGGCAGAGAGGCAGGCAGAGACAGGCTCCCTGCTGAGCAGAGAACCCAACGCGGGGCTTGATCCCAGGACCCTGGGATCATGACCCGAGCCGAAGGCAGAGGCCTTAAACCACTGAGCCACCCAGGTGCCCCTGATATTTGCTTTTATACATTTAGGTGCTCCTAACTGGGTGCCAGAATATTTACAAATGTTACATCCTCTTGTTGGACTGACTCCTTCATCATTATGTAATGATGCCCTTGTCTGTCTCTTATTACAATTTTTGTTTGAAAGTCTATTTGGTCTGATAAAAAGTGTATGTCTTTTGGTTTCCGCTTGCATGCAGTATCTCCCATCTCTTCATTTTTAGTCTATGTATGACGTATACTTTGCTTACATGTGAAATGAGACTCTTACAGGCAGTATATGGATAGGTCTGGTTTTTAAAGTCCATTTCAGCCGCTCTTTTGATTGGAGAATTTAGTCCATTTAAGGTTAATTATTGTTAGGTATGTACTTCCTGCCATTTTGTTAAATTGTTTTCTGGTTGCTCTCTGTTCTTCCCTTGTTCTCTTCCTTTGTGATTTGATGACTTTAAGTGGTATGCTTGGATTGGACTTTAAGTGGTATGCTTTATCTTGTGCATCTACAGAAGGATTTTGCTTTGTTGTTACTGGAAGGCTCACATTTAACAACTTCACATGTATTTTAATTTGATACCAAATTATGTTTGACAACAGTCTAAAGCTCTCAATTTTTTCTCCATCATTTACATTTTTGAGACTACACTTTTAAAACTTTCTATCTTACCTATCCTTTAATTATTGTAGTTAAAATTATTACTTTTGTCTTTTAACTTAGAAGGGACTAATCTACTACCTTCACTATATATTTACCTTTCCCGTGAAATGTATTCTTTTATGTTTCCTTGTTAACTAATTAGCATCCTTTCATTTCAGGTTAAAGAAGTCCCTTTAATATTTCTTGTAAGGCTGGTTCAGTGATGATGAACTCCTCCTCTAACTTTGGCTGTTGTGGAAAGCTCTTATCTTTCAATTCTAAACTCTGCTGAATACAGTTCTTTGTTGGCATATTTTTCTTTGAGCACTTTGTATCTCACCACTCCCTTTTGGCCTGCAGTTTCGGCTGAAAAATCTGTCTTACAGGAGTTCCCTTGTATACATACAAGGGAGCTGTTTTGCTCTTGCTGCTTTTAAGAGTCTCTCCTTGTCTTTAACTTCTAACATTTTAGTTTTTTGTCCTCCCAAGTTTTTATATTCCAGCTAGCTAACATACAGTGCAATTGACATTTTGTGTCTTACGGTAGACTCTTTGGATTCAACTTATTTAGAAATTTCTGGGCTGGCTGGATCTGTATGTGTGTTTCCTTCCAATGGTTAGGAAGTTTTCAGTCATTACTTCTTCCAGTAATTTTTGTCCCTTTCTCACTCATTTTGGGACCCCTGTAATGAAAATGTCAGTCCACTTAATGTCCCATAAACTATATTTTGTTCATTTTGCTGCTCTGACTGGGTGAGTTCCCCTACCTTGTCATCAAGTTTACTGATCCTTCTGTTTCATCTAATTTGCTACTGCACCCTGCCTCTGTATTTCTCAATTTAATTATTGTATTCCTTAGCTCTGGGACTTCTATTTAGTACTTTCTTTTTGTTGAAATTGTCACTGTGTTCATCCATTTTTTTCTGAGTGTGGTAAGCATCTTTGCAATTATTACTCTGAACTCTTTATCAGGTATTTCATTAGTTTTTCTGAGGTTGTGTGTCTTATTCTTACATCTGGAACATAAAATCCTTTGCTTCTTCAATTTGCTTGTTGACTCTGCTGGTTTCAGTGCATTAGATGAAATAACCACCTCCAAGTCTTGGAAAAATAGGCTTGCATAGGAGATGAACTTTGTGTTCAAACCTGCCCTCTCAGCGGTCTCACAAAGTTTTGTGATTGTTTAAGTAGTCTATTGTATTTTTTTTTAAAGATTTTATTTATTTATTTGACAGATGGAGATCACAAGTAGGCAGAGAAGCAGGCAGAGAGAGAGAGAGGAGGAAGCAGGTTTCCTGCCGAGCAGAGAGCCCTATGTGGGGCTCGATCCCAGGACCCTGGGATCATGACCCGAGCCGAAGGCAGAGGCTTTAACCCACTGAGCCACCCAGGCGCCCCAGTCTATTGTATTTTTAATGGTTCCAGGCAGTTGGAAATATGCCAAGACTTGTCAGTGTCCCAAAGGGAGGGATTTTAGCACCTAGATTCAGGCTAATTGGAAGCCAGACCCTCAGGCAACAGCTTTTAAAAATCAAATATATATAGTTCTGTGAGACCAAAAGCATAAGCCCCACGGGCCACCAGAGCCAGGTTATTTGGAAGTGTCTCCCCAATGGAAGTAGCAAAAATCAGGGCCCCAGATGTGCGTCTACCCTCTTCTCTGGGAGATAAGGGCAAGAACGAGGCAGAGGGAGAGTGTAAAGATGGTGTCCACCAGCTTTGTTCCCTGAAAAGAGCTCTGTTGGTCACAGATCCATGCCAAACTGGAAGCCTGCCAAGATCTGTCCCTTATGCAAAAGTATATACAAAGATGTTCACTGCTGGTAAAATAGTCTAAATCTATCAAGAGGGGAAATGGTTAGGGATGCCTGGGTGGCTCAGTCGGTTAAGCATCTGCCTTCGGCTCAGGTCGTGATACCAAGATCCTGGGATCGAGTCCCACATCCAGCTCCTTGCTCGGTGGGGAGCCTTGCTTCTCTCTCTGCCTGCCTCTCTGCCTGCTTGTGCTCTTTCTCTCTGTCAAATAAATAAATAAAATCTTTAACCATTTCCCTCCCCCCCTTTTTTAAAACATATTACAGTCCAATTATAACTAGGAAACACTGTGTTGTTAAAGGCAACTCTGGATGTGGAAATGCAATGTAGCCTCACACATGCAAAACATTCTCGCACTCCCTGTGTGTTTGTTGAGTGTATGCAAAGCCAAGGTCTGGAAGGATACTTAAATCATGATCTCTGGAGAGGAAAGCTAGACTGGGGAATGAATGCTGCAATGAGATGGATATGACTTCTACAAGAATGACCAGTATAAAATCTACTTTTCTCAATATTTTTACATGTAACTTCTGAACACCTGGCAAATTCCACTGAGGCATGACAAGCTAGTTGTTTTCATTTTAAATAGTTTTGCTGAGAACCCTACTGCTCAAAGTTCCAATTTCCAACTTCTTAGAAAGAGATGGAAAATTCGATAGAATAAACTCCTATAACTGTGATAAGCAATTAACCAATTCAGGAAAAATGTTTCTAGGTCGTGATTTATTCCCCATTCAAAACCAAAGCCCCTTTGTTAGTCCCACAGGACATATAGAATTGCTTATTTTGGGGGGTGCCTGGGTGTCTCAATGGGTTAAGCCTCAGCCTTCAGCTCAGGTCATAGTCTCACGGTCCTAGGATCAAGCCCCACATTGGGCTCTCTGCTCAGCAGGAAGCCTGCTTCTCTGCCTACTTGTGATCTCTCTGTCAAATAAGTAAATAAAATCTTAAAAAAAAAAAAAAACTTTTTTTTTTTTTTTTTAAAGATTTTATTTGACAGACAGAGATCACACGTAGGTGGAGAGGCAGGCAGAGAGAGGAGGAAGCAGGCTCCCCGATGAGCAGAGAGCCCGATGCGGGGCTGGATCCCAGGACCCTGGGATCATGACCTGAGCCGAAGGCAGAGGCTTTAACCCACTGAGCCACCCAGGCGCCCCAAGAAATGCTTATTTTTATAACCCAGTTTACTCCCTTTACTACAGACTATATTTATCCTGTTCTTTTAGCCATTCTAATTACTTGTTTCAGACTGGTGAGAGTGTTAAGTTTTTTTTTTTAATATTTTATTTATTTATTTGACAGAGATCACAAGTAGGCAGAGAGGCAGGCAGAGAGAGAGGAGGAAGCAGGCTCCCTGCTGAGGCTCGATCCCGGGATCATGACCTGAGCTGAAGGCAGAGGCTTTAACCCACTGAGCCACCCAGGCGCCAAGTGTTATTAAGTTTGAGAGACATGAAAGAACCATATATCCCTACACTTGAGAGTTACAATAGACATTAGCACATCAACAGTTCTGCTGGGTCCTCTAAAAAACAAATATTGGATTTGGTTTAGCCTAGAGCATTCTTCCTTGATCACAGACTACCTTTTTTTTTTTTTTTTTAAAGATTTTATTTATTTGTTAGAGAGAGAGAGAGCGAGCACAGGCAGACAGAGTGGCAGGCAGAGGCAGAGAGGCAGAGGCAGAAGCAGGCTCCCTGCCGAGCAAGGAGCCCGATGTGGGACTCGATCCCAGGACGCTGGGATCATGACCTGAGCTGAAGGCAGCCGCTTAACCAACTGAGCCACCCAGGCATCCCCACAGACTACCTTTTATGGCAGCATTTTTGGAATATTAGTTGGGAAAAACTAAACTAAAATAATCAGTTTCTAGGCATATTTCAACAAAAAGTAGCTTTTTAAAATTTCACCCACAGTTAGGGACGCCTGGGTGGCTCAGCTGGTTAAGCGGCTGCCTTCGGCTCAGGTCATGATCCCAGTGTCCTGGGATTGAGTCCCACATCGGGCTCCTTGCTTGACAGGGAGCCTGCTTCTCCCTCTGCCTCTGCCTGCCACTCTGTCTGCCTGTGCTCACTCCCACTCTCTCTCTGACAAAAAAAAATTTCACCCACAGTTAGACTACAAGCTCTTTTGCATATCTAGGTCAGTATTAGCAAACCCAAGGGCTCATTCATTACAGTTTTTCTTTTTAGCAAATTTGTAGTAACACAAAATTTTATTGTGGGTAAAGAAGCATTTTGGAAAAACCATGACCGATAAATAGATTTACCTCCTGCTTCTAACTGAACTCCTGGAGTCAAGTGAAGAAATTCTGGTTTCATGCTTACTCGGGAGCCAGAAATAAAACCAAGCACAAATTCAGGATGCTCCTCTGCCATTCTAACCTAAAAGGAACATAACAGGAAAGTAGTTACACAGAGTAACAGTTCTACAAGTAAAAAATCAACTCTATTAATAAAAAACTTTTGCTATTTTATAAATGTCTTCTCCTATTTGATATGAAACTCTTATCTAAAACAGGTAATCTTAGATATGAATCTACATACTTGATCCATTAAGACCCTGAGATAACTGCTTCTCCCAATTACCCATACCTTAAAAACATAAAAGACTCCTATACTGTGTCCATCTAAAACTGAGATGCTAATAATGCTTACAAACCTACCTACTTCTAGAGAGGCTAGGCGGAGAGAACTCTAAAATACATTAATAATGGTAGGAAACCAAGCTGAAGACATATTGCCTACAACCACAGGGTACTGTTCCACATCCAGACACCCACCATGTCAAAACAGTGACATCAAGAGCTAAAGAAATTGCACCTTTTACCACATTAATAATGGTAGGAAACCAAGCTGAAGACATATTGCCTACCACCACAGGGTACTGTTCCACATCCAGACACCCACCATGTCAAAACAGTGACATCAAGAGCTAAAGAAATTGCACCTTTTACCACATTCCTTTAACACCTGCCAATAACTGATCTCCACCATTTCTATACCACTTCCTCACATTTACAAAGTTTCTCTAGAAGGTCTTATTTGGCTCTTCCATAAGGCTCCTACTGTACTATTTGTGTCACCAAGTATGACCTACCAACAAGCCATGTCTTGTCCTTAAGCCAGACCCAGACTCCCAAAATGCCAATTAGCACTGATTCATGGACTCTCTGCTAGGAGAGGTGGGAAATCACATTTATGGTCAATATAGAGGTGGGGTTAAAACGTGGCCCCAGGGCCAAATGTATTCTTCAAAGCTTGACACAGTATTTGAAGTAATACAAATAATAAATTCTCATGTAAAAATTAACGTTTTGTTAAAATTTCTATTATTTTAAAGACCATTAATTTTTAAAGTATCTGTAAAGGAACTTTTTTTTAAAAAAGATTTTATTTATTTATTTATTTATTTGAGAGAGAGAGACAGAGTGAGACAGCATGAGAGGGGAGGTCAGAGGGAGAAGCAGACTCCCCATGGAGCTGGGAGCCTGATGTGGGACTCGATCCCAGGACTCCGGGATCGTGACCTGAGCGGAAGGCAGTCGCCCAACCGAGCCACCCAGGCGCCCTGTAAAGGAACTTTTTAACTAGATAATTATCTATCTCACTTTATTCTGGTGTGCAGGGGTGGGGGGTTGGGACTAACATATGGTGTTATACGAACTTTTAATAATGGGGGGTTAATGGAGAAAACACCATCAGAACTCTAGAGCTTTCCCACACAATATCATAGATAGCAAAGACTGAAGAAAATAAAACTACATCTGGGCTGCTGTGATGAGAATGCATCTCTGTGACTTGGGAGATTCTGAGAAACTCCAAGTCTGGAAAGAAACCCTTCAATTTCAACACATGGCAAAATGGAAAAACAAAAGACCACAAAAACTGAACTATCTAAGGTCCAGATAAGGACAGGCAGATATTTGACCAAATACTTGTATCTCATCAATGTTTGTATCTCTTAAGTGCCCACTACAAGATATAAAATGTTATTATCTGGAAACTCTAGCCCCCTAGCATTACTGTCACCCTAATAGCTGATTTTTTGAGGGTGGGGGTTCCATAAATCTCAAATTTGAGCTGTTTTCTTTTCCTGCCACTTCAAGCACAATAGTCCTGGCCTTCTGCACCCCACCCCCTCTGTCACTTACCGCTGCTTTTGTGTAGCTGCCTGTAGCCAAGGAGCCAGCAGAGCTCATCTCTGCAATGAGCAGGCACCCCCGCTGCAAAGGCAGGCCGACTTCGCTCAGGCCCCGCACAACCCCGGAGCCTGGCACCACGTGAGCATTGACCAGATCTGCCCAAGAAGCTATTTTAAAGACACCACCTGAGAAGTTGAAAAGAAGACAGTTTTCAAACAAAAACCACTAACTTTTTGCCCAACCAACTATAGTCTGCAGTAATCTCACAGAAACATGCTAATGAACCAGAGAAGCGCTTTGAGAACTTCAGTGATTCCCTGGGGCCCTATGGGTCCATCTGCAAAAAACTGTTCATCTGGTGCTAGTTGAAAGTGCACAATGAATAAAAAGTCTTACAATTTCTGCACTTAGTTATCAGCAACACTGAGAAGACTGGTTTTCCTTGCAGGCTGAAGTTTCTGACCACCAGTAAAACATGCAAAGAGAAATGGAACTCCAGTGAAGAAGGGCATCTGATGCCAAAGATACCAGCATTCTGAAATTCCTCTGAAGATGACCAATGTTCATTCTGCAGGAATCTCTCAGCAATTTTACCATCCCTCAAAGGTTCTACTGTTCTTTAGGTCTCTTAATTTCAACAGGCAACTGTATTCACTTTAAAAGCCAACAGCAAGGGGTGCCTGGGTGACTCGGTGGGTTAAAGCCTCTGCCTTCTGCTCAGGTCATGATCCGAGGGTCCTGGGATCAAGCCCTGCGTCGGGCTCTCTGCTCAGCAGGGAGCCTGTTTCCCTCTCTCTCTCTCTGCCTGCCTCTCTGCCTACTTGTGATCTCTGTCAAATAAATAAAAATCTTAAGGAAAAAAAAAGCGAACAGCAATACCCCTAATCAATTTCTGAAAAAACTACACGCAAACCTGTAAGTTTGTGTGACTTTCACATCAGTTGATAAAGTAAGCAATGTGATGATGGCAGAACATCTTAAGCATGGGAAAAAGAATCACAGACAAATCTATCCTAAAGAAATAGCTTGAGCATAAGCATGTATTACTTTAAGGGGCGCCTGGATGGCTCGGTGGGTTGGGGCCTCTGCCTTCGCCTCAGGTCATGATCCCGGGGTTCCTGGGATCGAGTCCCGCATCCGGCTCTCTGCTCCGCGGGGAGCTTGCTTCCTCTCTCTCTGCCTGCCTTTCTGCCTACTTATGATCTCTGTCAAATGAATGAATAAAATCTTAAAAAAAAAAAAAAAAAAAGCATGTATTACTTTAAGAAAAATTGCTATCTCTAAGATGCCTTTAAGCGTTAACCTTTTGGGGCGCCTGGGTGGCTCAGTGGGTTAAGCCTCTGCCTTCGGCTCAGGTCATGATCTCAGGGTCCTGGGACTGAGCCTTGCATCAAGCTCTCTGCTCAGCAGGGAGCCTGCTTCCTCCTGTCTGCCTGCCTGTGCCTACTTGTGATCTGTCAAATAAATAAAATCTTTAAATTAAAAAAAAAAAGCGTTAACCTTTCAACAGACATTTAATCCTGTTATTTAAAAAAAAAAGCTGTCCTATACAATATTATAGAACGAGAGAATGGGTAGAAAATTTAGATTTTTAAAAAACCAATATATGCTCTATTTTGAGCTCCTATTTAACAACAAAAAAGTATGCCAAAAAGTATGTCTTTTTTTTTGCCAAAAATAAATGTTACAACTTTATACTTTGATTTGTTTTCTATATCTGCAATTTTCATTTTTCAAATATTCAGAACTCATGGTATTCTGCCAAGGCCAACACCTGTCATTTTTGTCTGCTTAACACCCGCATCCCTTTCTTTTGGCATCAGCACACCCATTTTCTTTGGGGAAACTACCTGTGACCACAGCTCAATTAAAAAAATTTACAGTTAACAAGTTCACATCACCAGAAGCACAGCATATATTACCAAGTAACATATGGCAAATAATAGTAAATAGCAATAATAGTAAAGGTATTCTATAACCCAGGCCTGAGTGACTCGTTTGGGATAGGCATGAGGAGTGTGCCTATCTGAGAAAGAGGTCAAAGAGAGAAGCAAGCAGAGCTGAGAGATAGCAAGAAGGCAAGTTCAAAAGACTTGCACTTAAGCTCCTAATCCAACCATGCTTGACAGACTCTTCTATGGCTGGACTTTCGGTGATGGGAGTCCATACATTTCCTTTTGTTCTTCAGGCAGTGTAAGCTAAATTTCTATTTTTGCACATTCCTAAATAATGCTTACCTTCATACTGTTTTTTTACTGTGTTTCCTATATCTGCAAATTTCCGGTCTTCAAATATTAAGAACTCATGGCATTTTGCCAGAGCTGTTAACTCCTTCATCACATCCAGAGTAAAATCATTCAAAATATCCACATGAGTCTTGAGTATGCAGATGCGGGGTCCTAAAGCATCTGCTAGCTGCAACAGTTCTCTGGACTCTGAAATATCAGCAGACAGACAGAGATTGGTCTCTTTCTTCTGCATAAGCCGGAGAAGCTTCGCTGCAACTGGGTGAATCCTAGGCAGCTCTGCACGTGCACCAAAGCTGAGTTCTCCAGGAGCTTTGTTTACAGGAAGGAGTGAATCATTGTGATTAGCTGCCACAAAAACATTCTCCTGAATAAATCTCTTCACTCTCTCAACCATCTCCGCATCAATTTTTTTCTGTTGCTCAAGAATCTCCAGCATTTTGGACAATGTACACACTGAGTGAAGATGGATCCCATGGGCCTGCAACTTGTCTCTGCCTCCTTGCTCTCTGTCCAGCAGCACTATGGCATCAGTGACCTTCAGGCCCTCCTTCTGAAGAACCTCAACAGTTTCCAAAACACTAGATCCACTGGTAACGACATCTTCAATGATCAAACAGGTTTCTCCTGGATTAACAGCTCCTTCTACAAGACGTTTGGTACCTAGAAAAGAAAACATTGTTGACTTCAATTTAAAAGTATGTATTTCAGCTAACTCAAGATATATCGGGCATTATAAATTTGGCACGTGTTTATGAAGAGGTGGATGATCTAAACCTTATGTTCTGATAATCTACTTATTTTTTTTAGTTTATTTATTTAAGAGAGAGAGCACACACAAGCAGGGGGAACGGCAGACAAAGCAGGCAGAGGGAGAAGGAGGCTCCCTGCCGAGTGAGGAACCCGAAGTGGGACTCAATCCCAGGACCCTAGGATCATGACCTGAGCTGAAGGCAGCCGCTTAACCGACTGAGCCACCCAGGCATCCCTGATAATCTACTTTAGAGCTATTTTATCTTTATTCCTAATAAATCTTCAGTGAGCCATGATTACCATGTGTTCAGTGTTCCCCTATCTGGAAATTGTCAAAGTTACATATAGAGAATATTTACAGCAAAACTAGCAAATTACTTTATAGTACAAATAAACACCACTTAATGTGTTCATGATTAAAATTTTATTTTATTTTTATTTGTAAAAGATTTTATTTACTTATTTGACAGACAGAGATCACAAGTAGGCAAAGAGGCAGGCAGAGAGAGGGAGAGGGGAAAGCTCCCTGGGATGCGGGGCTCGATCCCAGGAAACCGGGATCATGACCTGAGCCAAAGGCAGAGGCTTTAACCCACCGAGCCACCCATGCGTCCCATGATCAAAATTTTAAATATGGAGTTTCTTAAAGCAAGATAACCTAGATTAAGGAAAGTTATGAAACAGTAACCCAATACCATCAATGAAATCATTCCTTTATCCACCAACAAACAAGCTCATTACTCAAGATCAGCCAAATAACTGGCCTTTTGAGGAAATAAATACAGGAGAAAAAATATTCAGCAACCATTTAGATCCATCACTACAACTTTATGGATTATATAATGCAATGTGAGTACAAGTACTTCCTCACTGCAACCCCCATCACAGACTACTTACAGATAGACTCATTTTCTAGAAACTTGTTTTCTAGTTTCCACTATCAAATTCATCTAATATCAATATCTAATATCAAAAATATTGTTTTAAATGGAGAATTGCAAGCAAAACTAGACAAAGAAGTGTAACAAACCCTCTAAATACCTTACCACTTAACTCATGGTAATTCTTATTTCAGCTACATCCCCACCTCTCTTCCCTCCCTCTGTGATTTTTAGAAGCAAACCCCAGATGTCATGATTTTAATCATAAAATTTTTTAGAATACATCTTGTAAAAGGTAAGGACTCTACAAAAAAAAATTACTAAGTACGGGACACCTAAGTGGCTCAGTTGGTTAAGCTGCTGCCTTTGGCTCCGGCCATGATCTTGGGGTCCTGGGATTGAGTCCTGCATCGGGCTCCTTGCTCAGCAGGGAGCCTGCTTCTCTCTCTGCCTCTGCCTGCTTATGCTCACTCTCTCCCACAAATAAATAAATAAAAATCTTAAAAAAAAAAAAGGAAAGAAATACTGTCACACCAGCATAAAACAAAAAACCCCATTAATTCCTTAATGTCATCAAATATGAAGTCAGTTCCAATACTTTTAGATTGATTTGTTTTTATTTTTTTAAGGTTTTTTTTTTTCCTTTTAAGTAATCTCTACACCTAATATGGGGCTCAAATTCACAATCCCCAAGGTCAAGAGTCCCATGTTCCTCTAAGCCAGCCAGGTGCGCCTAGACTGATTTGTTTTTAAAGCAAACTCATATGTATAAAACACACACTTTATAACCTACTGCCAAGGACCCATGAAAATATCATCTTCCTTTAGAGAATTTTATGTGGCATTTCTCTTTATGCAGTTTAAATTACAAACATACCAGGAAAGTATGTGCTCTTAGAACATTATGCTGCCAAGAGAAGGACTGGTTAAAAATGTTAGGTTTAACAGATACAGTACAAAAAAAAAGCACTTTTTTACAGTGTTTATTCAATATAAAACATTTTACCCCTAGAATCTAAAGGAAGGGAAGGTGATTTACAGTAACAGTTAACCAATTCTAAAGGACTTATGAAGAATATCCAAGGTGACTTTGGCAAACATCAGTCAGTGCCTAGAAGAAAAAACTCCAACATTATCAGGTTATGTATCAACTTAAAGCTTAAAATACTTTTATTTTACCATAATCCTTTGTTTCTTTCCTTCTAATAAGCATTGGAATTTGGTTGGTTGAACAGATAACTGTAGCCAATGGTAAAGCTGTGTAAGGCACTCCACACACAGTGTCAAAATTGATTCCTGCATTTTGGGCAGTTTGAAATAAAATATCGGCAACCTGTAAGAAAATGAACACATAAACTATATATTATTATCTTAAATGGTGTGTATAAATCATGTTAACATAACATTAAAGACAGTAATAAACCAAAAGCAGGTAGACTCAAACTTGATCAGAAAAATATGTATGCCTTTTTGTTACATGACCCTCTATAAATCCCAGTTTGCAAATATAAGAACATAAGAATGACCCCACTTGCCTAGACAACTCAGGGTCTGCTCTAAGGGCAACACAGAATGCTGACCCCAAAGACTAAGAATGGCTCCCAATTTCCCTTAGTAATTTATTATGATGTGACTAAACCTTTCTGTATACCTGCTACATCTTCTGCCTGAAAGAAGTCTTTACTGAAAAGTTTTGGGGGCGCCTGAGTGGCTCAGTCTGCTTGTTCAGTCATTGAGCGTCTGCTTTCCACTCAGGTCATAATCCCAGGGTCCTGGGTTGGAGCCCTGAGGTAGGCTCCCTGCTCAGTGGGAAGTCTGCTTCACCCTCTGCCCCTCCTCCCACTCATTCTCTCTCTCAAATAAATAAATAAATAATAAAATCTTCTAAAAAAGAAAAAAGACAAGAATAAGTATCAGCAAGAATGTGAAGAAAAGGTAACTCTTGTGTCCTGATGGTAAGAATGTTAACTGGTATAGCCACTATGAAAAACTGTATGGACATTCCTCAAAAAAATAAAAATAGGACTATCAAATGATCTGGCAATTTCACTTCTGGGTACTTACCCAAAAAACCGAAAACACTAATTTGAAAAGGTATATGCACCCCTATGTTTATAACAGCACTACTTACAATAGCCAAGATACAGAAGCAAGCCAGGTGTCCATCAATAGATCAACAGAATATTACTCAGCCATAGAAAATGAGATGTTGCCGTTTATGACAACATGGACAGACCCTGAGGGTATTACACTGAGTGAAATAAGAGGCAGAAAGACAAATACTGTATGATTTCACTTATATGTGGAATCTAAAAAAGCAAAAGAACAAATAAACAAGCAAAAAGCAGAAACAGACCCACAACTAAAGAGAATGACCTGGTGGTTGCCAGAGGGAAGGAGGTGGGGAGGAGGTGGGCAAAATGGGTAATGGGGAGTAGGAGGAATAGATTTCCAGTCATGGAATGGAAATTAAAGGTACAGAGTAGGGAACAGGGACAGATGGTAGTTCCACTTGTGATGAGCACAGCAGGTAGTAGAGTTGTCCAATCACGGTTGTACACCTGAAACTAATATAACTGTGCCAATTATACTTCAATTTAAAAACAACCAAAAAAAAAAAAAAAGGAAGAAAGAAAGCAGACTCATAGAGAACTAGAGGTTACCAGAGCACAGTGGTGTGGGGGGATAGGAGAAATAGCTGAAGGGGACTGAGAGTTTAAAATAAATGTCACTGGGAAGAAAAGTACAGCATAGAGAATATAGTCAATAATGTTGAAATAACTTTATATGATGAGACAGTAACTATACTTACTGTAGTGAGCCCTTCAAAATGTATATAATTGTCAAATCACTATGTTGTACATGTGGAACTAATATGTCAACTATACTTCAATTAAACATTTTTTTAAAAAGGAAAAACCCTAAAAAAATAAAAAATAAAAAATAAAAAATAAAAAAAAGGAAAAACCCTAAAGACTCCACCAAAAAACTATTAAAACTACTAAGTGAATTCAGTAAAGTTGAAGGATCCAATATCAATATACGGGTATCTGTGGGCTTTTTGTTTTTAAGATTTTATTTATTTGAGGGGCGCTTGGATTAGCTCAGTGGGTTAAGCCTCTGCCTTCAGCTCGGGTCATAGTCTCAGGGTCCTGGGATAGAGCCCCATGTCAGGCTCTCTGCTCAGCGAGGGGCCTGCTTTCCCACTCCCCTGCCAGCCTCTCAGTCTACTTGTGATCTCTCTCTCTGTCAAATAAATAAATAAAATCTTTTTAAAAAAGGATTTTACTTATTTGAGAGAAGGAGAGAACACGAGCAGAGGGAGAGGGAGATGCAGACTTCCCACTGAGCAAGGAGCCTGATCTGGGGCTCATTCTCAAGACCCTGAGATTGTGACCTGAGCCACCAAAGGCAGATGCTTAACAGACTGAGCCACCCAGGCACCCCTGTGGTGTTTCTAGACACAAAGTAGCAGAAAGAAAAATCAAGAAAATAATCCCATTTATAATAGCATCAAAAGGAATTAAATAGCTAGGAATACACTTAACCAAGAAGGTAAAAAAAATCTGTATACTGGAAACTGTAAAACTCTGATTAGACACTGAAGATGACCCAAGTAAACAAAAAGATATATTATGCTCGTAGATTAGCAATATTAATTCTTGCTAAAATATCCATATTCCTCAAAGGGAATAACAGATTCAATACAATCCTTACAAAAATCCCAACAGCATTTTTCATAGTACTAGAACAAATAACCCTAAAATTTGTGTGAAACCACAAAAGACCCCAAATAGCCAGAGCAATCTTGAGAAAGAAGAACAAAGCTAGAAGTAATCACAATCCCAGACTTCAAACCATCCTACAAAGCTAAAGTAACCATAACAGTATATTACTAGCACAAAAACAGACACACAGATCAATGGGACTGAGAGTCTGGAAATAAACCCACTCGTATACAATCAATTAATCTACAACAAAGGAGGCAAGAATACACAATGGGGAAAGACAGTCTCTTTAATATATGGTGTTGGGAAAATTGGAGAGCTACACACAAAAGAACTAGGCCGCTTTCTTACACCATAAACTTAAAATGGATTAAAGACCTCAACCGAAGAACTGAAATCATAAAACTTCTAAAAGAAAACACTGGCAGTAGGGACGCCTGGGTGGCTCAGTTGGTTAAGCGGCTGCCTTCAGCTCAGGTCATGATCCCAGCGTCCTGGGATGGAGTCCCACATCGGGATCCTTGCTTGGTAGGGAGCCTGCTTCCCCCTCTGCCTCTGCCTGCCTCTCGGCCTGTGCTCGCTCTCTCTCTCTCTCTAACTCGTAAATAAATAAATACTTAAAAAAAAAAATTTTTTTTAAATAATAATAAAAAAAGAAAACACTGGCAGTAAACTCTTGGACAGGGGTTTTAGCAGTTATTTCTCTGATCTCTCTCTTCAGGCAAAAGCAACAGAAGAAAAAAAAACAATCAAAATACATCAACATAAAAAGCTACTGTATAGAGAATAAAACCATCAACAAAACAAAAAGGCAGCCTACTGATGGGAGAAGGTATCTGCAAATGATATATCCAATAAAGGGTTAAATAAAAAATATATAAAGAACTGTACAACACAATACTGGCAAAACAATCCAATTAAAAAATGGACAAAGGACCCAAATACACATTTTCCAAAGGAAGACATACAGATCATAGAGAGCCAACATGCACATGAAAAGATGCTCAACATCACTAATCATCAGGGAAATGCAAATCAAAAGCACAAAGAGATACCACCTCACACCTTTCAGAATGGCTATGATCAAAGAGATAAGGTATAGAGGTTGGAGAGGACGTAGAGTAAATAAAATGCAGCCCCTGTGTAGTACTGGTAGGAATGTAAATTGGGGCAGCCACTTTGGTAAACACTACGGAAGTTCCTCAAAAAATTAAAAATAGAGATGCTATACAATCTAGTAATTCTACTTCTTGGTATTTACCTGAAGATAATTAAAATACCAATTTGAAAAGAAAATGCACCCCAATATTATTTACAACAAACAAGATAAGGAAGCAACCTAAGTGTCCACAGATAGATGCATAAAGATGTGGTATATGTACACAATGGAATATTACTCAGCCATAAAAAAAGAATGAAGTCTTGCCATTTGCAACAACAAGGAGGAACCTAGAGGGTATTTATTATGCTAAGTGAAATGTGTCAGAGAAAGAAAAATACCATATGATTTCACCTACATGTGCAATCTAAAAAACAAAATGAACAAATAAAACAGAAACAGATGCACTGACAGAAAACAAATTACCAGGTATAAGTAGGGAGGGGCTGGAGGGGCTGGGGAGGGGGCTTGGTGAAATACATGAAGGGGATTAAGTGATACAAACTTCCAGTTATAAGGAACTCATGGAGATATAATGTACAGCATAGGGTTTACAGTCAATAATATTGATTAAAAAAAAATCAATGCAAAATACATACCAAAACGTTTAAAAAAAGGTTCCTAAGTACAGACCCTATTGTGTGAGTACTAGTTTATAATATCCTTTCCCATATAAATCATCACATTTTAATGTTAGAATGCATCCTCTCATCCAACACCACCTTATTAAAAAAAAAAAAGTGAACTTATTTGAGAATTGCTTAGTGAAGGGGCACCTGTGTGGCTCAGTCACTTAAGCTTGTCTGTCTTCTGCTCAGGTCATGATCACAGGGTCCTGTGATCAAGCCCCAGCAGGCTCCCTGCTCAGTGGAGAATCTGCTTCTCCCTCCCTCCACCCCCACCCTGGTTTATGTGCACCTGCACTCTCTCAAATAATTTTTTAAAATCTTAAAAAAGAAAAATTGCTTAGTGAACTAGATCAGATCTTCAATTTTTTTCACCTGTACTTTTTTTTTTTTAAGATTTTATTTACTTATTTGAAGAGAGAGACACAGGGAGAGAGGGAACGTAAGTAGGGGGAGTGGGAGAGGGAAGAGTGGACTTCCTGTAGAGCAGGGAGCCTGATGTGGGACTCAATCCCAAGCTGAAGGCAGACGCTTAAGGAAGGACAGAGCCACCCAGGCGCCCTCACCTGTACTTCTAGACTTGAAAATTCTGTGAATATTTTTAAGTTGCTAAAGATTTAATTTCTAGAGTACTAAAAAATATTATCCTAGAACTGTTGTCACTCCTTTGCATGAACATAATGAAATCCAAACTGTTGTCACTCCTTTACATGAACACAATGAAATCCAAATGCTATAGTGATTTGATATGACCACCTCCATTGTATTTATTTTTTTTAATTTTATTATTTATATATTTATTACATAGTGACATATATAGGTATATCTCTATATAAATATATATGTTATATAGAGAGAGAGCACAAGCAGGGGACGCGACAGTGGGAGAGGGAGAAGCAGGCTCCCAGCTGAGTAGGGACCTTGATCCCTGGCACCCGACATCAGGACCTGAACCTAAGGCAGACACCCAACAGAATGAGCCACCCAAGTGCCCCAACCATCTCCATTTTAAAAAATATGAGAATGCTGATATGAGAGCTGGAAAAATTTTACATTTTTGGAACTCATATTTCATCCCACTGTCTGCACAGAATTTTATTCTAATGCAATTGTTTATACTTAGAAAACTTTTAGTGATCACTCCATCATACTTCTCCATAACAAAAATATATATAAATTCAAACTTAAAACTTTAAATTTTCTATTAATTCCCATGACCATAAATCTCTAAGTATTAAAAAATGTGTTATCATTACAATTGTCAGGGTGGCTCAGTGGGTTAGGCCTCTGCCTTCGGCTCAGGTCATGGTCTCGGGGTCCTGGAATTGAGCCCGGTGTCCGGCTCTCTGCTCAGCAGGGAGCCTGAGCCTGTTTCCCCACTCTCTCTGCCTGCCTCTCTGCCTACTTGTGATCTCTCCGTCAAATAAATAAATAAAATAAAAAAAAAATGTATTATTTTGGAAGTACTTTTCTTAGTTTTCTTGTTTATGTATCTACTTAACCCACTGAGCCACCCAGGAGTCCCTATATATCTACTTTAACTGAGTATTCCTTACAACTAGGAAATTAGAGTTTAGTGTAAATTCTATTGAGTTTTTTGGGGTGCAAATACTGAGAAATCCTGTTTCCATAATTAAGTATACAAAAGTTCCATTACAGCTAAGTCTCTCAATGTTTTCAACTCTTGAGTTAACTACCAAAAATCACACACAAAGATCTAGTACCAAAAAGCAATTTTTACTCATCTATCAACCGACTTGTCAAAAAAAAAAAAAAGCCTGTTTTTTCATTAGAAGACCCTTAGTCATTCACCTTCTCGCTATGGAAGAAATGAACCATAGCATGGTTCTTGATGATGAGAATAGTCCAACCACTTAAACTATTGTTTCAATCTTTATCATAACCTCACAAAGTAGGGTTCTCCAAGGGTGAGAATAAACCCTTCGGTGGTGGAGGAAATTCCTATCTTCTTGATAAATCTTCCTTGAGGACGGAAATGTTCTCTAATTGCACTGTCCAATGTCCCACTAGCCACATGTCATTATTTCAATTTTAGTTTTTAAATATTTTATTTATTTCAGAGAGAGCGTGCATGAGTGGTTGTTGGGGAGGGGCAGAGAGAGAGGGAAAAGCAGACTCCCAGCTAAACAGGGAGCCTGACAGCACTCAATCCCAGGACCCCAAAGGCCGAAGGCGGATACTTAAGCAACTGAGCCACCCGGGTGC
>RCUC01152255.1:0-55661 GCA_003697995.1 Taxidea taxus jeffersonii
AAAATGCAAATGTGAATTTCCTCAATGCTAATTCTTCAAGAAAGAAGCCAATCCTAAGGCAGGATGCAGGGACCAAATGAGGATATTAACAACATGTGGCACGAATGAAGATTTTTTTAAACTACTAACAAGCTTCTGGTGCAGTCGAACTCTATTAGCCTAGGTAGACATGTGACAGGCCAGGGGAGAAGCTGTACAATAGAACAAATGTAAAAGGTGAAGTGTGAAGATAACAGGGAGGTCAAGGTGAGGACAAACTCATCTCAAGGGATCTAAGCAGGACAATAGAAGCAAAGGAAGAGGAAGAACACAATGCAATAGATTCAACTATGTTGGAATATAGGTAATTGAGAGGAAAAGGTTCATCCCACAGGGAAGAGAGCCTTGAGTCAGCCAGGAAAGGATCTACTTGCCCAAAACACAAAGAAATTAAGAGAACTGTGCAGATGTTGGCAGCAAGGAAACGTTTAAGGAAGTAGAAAGATAAGGCAAAGAGGAACCCAGAGACAGAAAGGACAGAATAAAAAATGAGTATGGTCCTAGGGCATATTTTTAAATCCATATTTTAAAGCCATGCCTAGTGAATGAGAAGAGCTTGGAAAAGGATGGCAAGGGTCTTGGCTTTGGAGTGATATCAAGCCTACAGAGCTCAGCTTTACTCTGCTGGAGGGAAACTTGCTAGTGTCCATGTGGATTAATAATGCTCACCTTGCTCCTCCTGCTTGCTGCCTCTTCCCTGACACAGGGGCAGAAATCCTATGTCATATGTGTACTGCTATTTGTGACTCAGCCTCTTCCTCCCACCTGGACAGCCAGCTGTCCATAGAAAGTACACTTTCTTCTCTACTGCTCAGTGCCGTTAAGTTTCACATGGTGAGGTCTGTGGGTAAGTCTCCTGAGTTCTGGGGATTCAAACCTATTTGGCTATTAGACCTAATCTACTCCCCAATCTATTATATTATCAGCTATGAAAATGATATATTGATCTCTATCATCTCTTTTTCTCTCAACTGATTCTAAATTTAGGTGGACAAAAGAGAGTTATATCCCAATTTCAGAGATGTTAAAATATGAAGAAAGTGTGCATTTTAAAATTGACAAAATAGTAGTTTAGATGCCTTAGGACTGTGATGTACTAATTTGTATGTGTATATGACAGAATGGCTGGGGGGAAGGAAAAGAAGAAAGAAAGGAAAGAGAGATAGAGATTACTAATATTCAGTTATCAGTTACCCAAATGAGGGCTTGTCTACACAAAGCTTAGATTTTCTGTAGCTACAAAGGCTCTGCTTGGGTTTCAATTCTAAAATAGATATTAGCGATCTCTTTGTTTTTTCCTACTGTAATATAGCTTTTAAACCCTTAGGAACTCTAAGCTATGGGAAATTAAGGCTATATATCCACTTGGGCTTAGAAACCTGGGTATGTTTTATAAACTAACACTTAATTACTTTTCT
Source organism: Taxidea taxus jeffersonii (assembly GCA_003697995.1). Classification (NCBI taxonomy): domain Eukaryota; kingdom Metazoa; phylum Chordata; class Mammalia; order Carnivora; family Mustelidae; genus Taxidea; species Taxidea taxus. Next base: position 1,458 of record RCUC01152255.1, read on the forward strand.
GTGACTCTAAAGAACTGCTGAGATAGGTCTGTTGCATCAGTCTCATTGTAAAGCCATTCATCCAAAATATGAAATGGGGAAAATGAAAGAACTATTGAAGGAGGGACAGAGGTGATTTTAGAGTTCAATTTTCACAGAGACTTCATTAGTTTGACTGAAATGTTTGTTATGAGTACCCTGAATGTCCGACGGAACTACATTAAACTTTAAATTCAAATTCATCCATAGGCAAATATAAATGAGAGTTAGATGTTTATTCCTACCATTTATTCTCACCTTCCTTAAATTATGGTGGCCTAAGACTCTTCTCAATAACCAGATATTGGATCTTATACATTCCTTGTGTAAAGCACTTTTCTGTAAAGTACAATGTGTACTGCAAATGAAATATACGGATATGAACACAAGTTATATGGCTCCTTTATTATCTAAATATGGCTAAAGAGGGGTGCCTGGGTGGCTCAGTGGGTTAAGCCTCTGCCTTTGGCTCAGGTCATGATCTCAGGGTCCTGGGATCGAGCCCCGCATCGGGCTCTCTGCTCAGCAGGGAACCTGCTTCCTCCTCTCTCTCTGCCTGCCTCTCTGCCTGCTTGTGATCTCTTCTGTCAAATAAATAAATAAAATATTTTAAAAAAATATATGGCTAAAGAGATCTAAATGAATGCATCATAACAAATTTTTAAAAATGTGTTTTTCCAACTGTTTAGACCATAAGAATTGGTTTAAATTTTTATCTTCTGTGCAAGTGATACGTTAATAATGGACACAACGGACAAGAAAACTATTTTCCAAGTATAGATAACAGTGCTTTATAAAAGTTCTAAGTATAGATAAGGGAGTTTTGTATTACAAACAATTGCAGTACCAACAAAAAATATAATGAAATATATGAGAAAAATACCAAGGCATGTTCTGAGATAGATTAAAGAAGAAATAATATTCTTACAGCCTCCTTGTACATGTTTCCTGTATAAAAACAGGAAGCTTATAAATTCTTCAATGTAGCACAAAGTTATTGGTAGTCCTTAAAGTCTATAACAACAGAGTCTTTTTTTTTTTTGTGATATTCTTTTTTGTAAAATCCCCAAATTAAAAGAAAATTAACTGGAAAAGTGCTTAATTGTAATGCATGCCTATGTTAAAATTAATACTTTTCTACCATTAGATACATATCCAGAATCAAGTTCCTAATCATGGTCTAAGTCCCAAACACGGTAAAATAATTTTGTTCTTTTCATATCAAGGCATTTTCATTTTCACTAGAACTAATTACCTTTAAATAAATGATTCAAAAATGTCAAAAGCGACTCTCAGGGAATGTTTCAAGAGGTCCCAGTTTCCTGAATTACAGCTTAGAACATCTGCTTAGCAATCTGGCAAGTAGTATGAAGCCAAAACAGAGCATCTCATATAGAGTAGTTGTATCTGACCTCAAGAATGTGACAGCTGGCTATTTGCCTATAACCTTTATAATGTAAAAAATGTAAAATACTGTATGCAAGAGAGACTAGTAAAAACAAGAATGCCAACACCACAGGCATGAAGTGTAAAAGAAAAATAAGTTGCCTTAGGAAAGTACAGTTGTTCTTCAATTGCTTCTTCATGCCAAAGGAATTAGAAAATATTGTTAAAAGAACTTTACTTGTTACAAAAATTTAAAGCAACATAGTAACTTGATTTTTTTACAATCCACCAGAAAAACAAAACAAAATAAAACAACTGGAAAAGTTAAACCTGTTCTAAAACGAGAAAAAATGAAAGCTTAAATTAGACCTTCCAGAATGAAGTGTTTAAGATAAAAACTGTCAGAAGCATTGTAGGTTAGAATCAGATAGAAAATAAATGAGTTTATCAACTACATAAGTACAAATTAATTCTCTTCAATATGGCAGACAGCTGTTATAAGCTATTGACATATACTCATAAACCAGGCAGAAACATACCATTTGAAGTGTATCCCTAAGTGGACTGGTGAGTACTGCACGTAAACAACATCACACTGTTACAGACAGCAGGACTCACTCTCAACTTGATCTTTACTAATTAGCAGGGTTATGACACTTACATAACCAGACAGGAAATCACAGTTCAATCCAATCTAAACTCAAACTGATCTTTGGATTTTTAACTACTCTCAGATTCACAGGCCTAAAAAACCTATTAATCTTTTATGAGATCTAACTCTTTATTAGATCATGGCTGATCATCAGTTACTAATAAGGTATATGTAACTTATAAAATCTCTTAATGGAAAAAGGATTTGAAGTTTCCCACTGTCTACCCTATTTTCAAGCCATTCAAAATTATTTCTAAGGTGATTGTATATATGCTTGATAATATGTAAATGATGACAAGGCATTTTCATGAGAGCTTTTTTTAAAAAGATTTATTTATTTTACATGCAGGGGGAGCAATAGAGTGAAAGGCAGAAACAAGCTCCCCACTGAGCAAGGAGTCGACCATGGGGCTCGATCCCAGAACCCTTTGGGATCATGACCTGAGCTGAAGGTAGATGCTTAACTGACTGAGCCACCTAGGCGCTCCTTTATGAGAGCTTGTATTAGATGGTTACATTAAGGATAATGGAAATAACTGGTAAGATACGACACTGGAGGTTACATCTGAGGCAACAGTAAAGTCTTAAATGACAATGTCCATTCATCCAGCAGTCAAATCACAGAACCTGCAATCATCCAGTACTCCTGAACCCAGAAAAGTTTATTTAAAGATGTTCACACTAATATTCAACTCACTCCTATGGTAATATATGCAGCAGTAGGTAAAAACTACTCTTACTGAAACTACTGGACTCATATCTGAACAATTCAAGAACAACTTACTTACACGTGAAAAGAATAATAAGAAATTCCCAATAGGCAGAAATTAGGAAGAATGCTTTCAAATACAAGGAAAAACAAGAGAATAGGTAACATAGTAAGTGCACGCGCTGAGTTCAAGGAATGGTGTGTTATTTCAATTCGAGCACAGAATATGCATGAAAGAAGAAAAACACAACTCTTAAGATAAGTTAGAGTGGGCTTTGGCTGTATCTCAATGTAAGTTATCCCTCAAATGTACTAACTGCTAAGTTTTCAGATACATTTTCAATTCAGCCAGTATTTTTTTCTAGTGAACTTTCAATATTACATAGATATAGAAAAGTGCACAAATCTTTGGTGTATGGCTTGATGACTTTTCACGAAGTGAACACACTCCTGTAACAAACAGTAAGTAAAACATCTTTTTTAAAAAGATGAACACTATCAGCACCCAGGAACTCCCACCACAAAGCTACTCCTGTAGGCATAAACTCTATCTTGATTTCTAACACCAAATGTTTGGCTCATTTTGAACTTTGTATAAATGGAATCATGCAATCTGTACTCTGTGATTGGCTTCTTTAACTTGACAGTAAGTTTAAGAGGTTCACCCATGTTGTTGCATGTAATTGTAAGTTTGTTCATTCTTACTGTATTATAATACTCTATTATATAAATATGGCACATTTAGAATGTATAAATTAGAATTAAGAACTGAATTTATATAATATTCAGATAATAATTATAATTAGACAATAACCAGAATTACCATTCCCCTACTGATGAGCACTGAAATAGTTTCAGTAGCACTGAGGTAGTTTTAGCTACATCAATAGTGCTGCTAAGAATATATTTGTTGGGACGCCTGGGTGGCTCTGTTGGTTAAGCGGCTGCCTTCGGCTCAGGTCATGATCCCAGTGTCCTGGGATCGAGTCCCACATCAGGCTCTTTGCTTGGCAGGGAGCCTGCTTCTCCCTCTGCCTCTGCCTGCTGCTCTGTCTGCCTGTGCTCTCTCTCTCTCTCTGACAAATAAATAAAATCTTAAAAAAAAAGAAAAAAAAAGAATATATTTATTAAAAACTGTGGTGTGCTGGAGCTAGCTCAAACTGGTTCATGAAACCCATTGTTAAATTTTCAGGATTTTTGTGAGTGAACTACAAAACAAAACCACTATTAAATATTAAATTATATAAACTTACAAATATAAGATACTTATAACAAATATAATGATTCTCATCCCTTCCAAGTTATTTAACCACATTTTACTATTAGGGTAATAGTAATTAGGGTTATTTATATCTATTGTATCTGTAATGGTAGAAATATTACATAATGATGGGAAACTATATCTGTTAGCAATTCTGTGTTCAGTGACACCACACAGGCAGCTTGAAATCAAGCACAGCTTTTTATATGAGTATCTATACCATGGAAATTGGCAAAACCTACAAATCAGGGCTTTATTTATTGTTTTGTTGATAGTCTAGTCTTAAAGTGATAAAACACTGTTATACAGATTAAATTTAAAAGAGTGCCTTGGGGCACCTGGGTGACTCAGTTAAGGGTCCAACTCTTGATTTCAGCTCAGGTCATGATCTCACGGTCCTGGGATTGAGACCTATGTCCAGCTCCGCACTCAGTGTGGAGTCTGCTTGTGGATTCCCTCCCTCCCTCTCCTTCCTCCCCTCCCCTCACTCATGCATGCTTTCTCTCTTTCTCTTTCTCATGAATAAACAGATCTACAAAAAGAGAAGCATGCCTTGTCTGTAGCTATTACACTGTGGGAAAACAAAAACAAAAACATATATTAAGGAAATGTTACGCTGTGAAAAAAGCATATAATATTAAGGAGATATTTTTATAGTATTTGAAAACTATAATCCAAGGCACTCACATATTAGTGAAGTTTGGACAAATGTTTTTGGTGCCTCGCTTTTATCTTATTGTTAACATAATGAAAATACCAACCATTATTCATATCACACAGGACAGCTATGGATTCAAGAGTTGAGCAAAAATCAACAAAAGTATGAGAGTCCGTAGGTTATATGAAATTTACTTTAAAGAATATTGTGTATTTTATCATTTGGAACTGTTGCATATTCAACTTTAATGGATACTTCCAGTATTCAAAGTAGTTAATGTTAATTTATACTTCTACTGGCAATGTGTGAATATCCAAATGATCCAAGTCTTCTGTATGTAGTGGATACACTGCTGTCTAAAATATTAGCACAAATAATATTATTGTCTAATACTGCCGAGTTGTACTCCAATTTCAGTCCCAACATTCAAGTAAAATTATTTTTAAAAAAGTGGACACCCCAAATCCTGGACTACACACACAACAGTAAAGAGTTACTTTGCATTCATCTTCAGCCCAGTGGTTCTCGACTGGATTATTTTCCTCCTCTAGGGAACTTTTAGCAATGTCTGGAAATATTTTGGTTGTTAAATACTGAGTGGGTGCCACTAGCACCTACAGGGTAGAGGCTAGGGATGCCGCTAAAACAACCTACAATGCACAGGACAGTTCCCATAACAAAGAATTATCTGCCCAAAATGCCAATAGTTCTGAAGTTGAGAAATCCTTCTAAATGAACCAGTCCTTTATTAAACACATATTCTTGTCTGGGGTAAAAAGAAAAAGAAGGAAGTGAGAATGGATTGTTTTAGGGAAACATAACTGCACTAGATAAACAACTAAGTACATATGCCCTATTGTTAATTATACTCAAGGAATCTGCATAATACATAGAAGCACCAATGTTATCTTAAAAAATCAAAGATTACAATATTTTACAACTTAGAAGAGAAGAAATTTCATTCTGTTATTCTGAAAGATAACAGAATCTGAACTCAAAATTATTTTTTAAATTTTTATGATTTTCTTTTCTAAATGTCTACTGTCTTTAGGTTAATATGGCAGAAAAAGATAAGAATGGAAGTGGAAAACAACACACATGGGAAAATCAAAACCTATTCCACTAAACTTTGATTTCAAATATGATGCTATTTAAATAATATTTACTTATAATTTCTTAAATTAAATTAGTACTTCTGTTGATAATAAAAAATGAGTTGACTTTCTTTTAGTATGTTTCCCATGCTTGAACATGGAATACTGAAAGCATGTCTAGAAATACCTAATAGTCAAACTAAAAGGCCAATTAAAACTATTGCTCTATCAATATGAAGGCAAGTTGAAAACTCATTTTGTTCTTTATTAAAACCATAAAATATTTTAAATCCTTCCAATTGAAACCTCTTTATAACTATTTCTAAATGTACCTTTCCCTTCATAAGAAAAAATATTCCCATTAAAAATTTGTGATTGGGGGACGCCTTGGTGGCTCAGTTGGTTAAGAGGCTGCCTTCAGCTCAGGTCATGATCCCAGCGTCCTGGGATCGAGTCCCCCATTGGGCTCCTTGCTCAGCAGTGAGCCTGCTTCTCCCTCTGCCTGCCACTCTGTCTGCCTGTGCTCGCTCCAGCACTCTCTATCTGACAAATAAATAAATAAAATCTTAAAAAAAAAATTGTGATTGGGGGGCGTGGTGGGTTAAAGCCTCTGCCTTTGTCTCAGGTCATGATCCCACAGTCAGGGTCCTGGGATCCAGCCCCTCATCGCATTGGGCTCTCTGCTCAGCAGGGAGCCTGCTTCCTCCTCTCTCTCTGCCTGCCTCTCTGCCTGCTTGTGATCTCTGTCAAATAAAAAAATAAAAAAAAATCTTGAAAAATAATTTGTGATTGGTAGAATACACAGTAAGTGGTTATGGAGGCCAACATAGATTTGAAAACTTTTATGAAATTAGTTTTACTCTCCGCCTCTTGAAATCCAAAGGGAGGAATAAATCTCAGCTAAGAGAGAATGACAACTCAAGCAAAATTTTGTCATATCACCAACAAATAAATTTTATGTAGTTGGCTATTTTTCAATGATAAGAACAGATTTATAAGTGATAATAAATTAATCTTATCTGGAAGTAATCAAAAAAGCAGACTTGTTGAGTATAGCTTTTGCCCAGTGGTAAAATATGATCACCAAATATTAAATGCTATAAAAGAAAAATGAATACATTGGAACATAACTATATTCTTTCTTTTATTGCCTTCATTACCATAATTCTGAATTTCAACAAATTCAGAAGAGGAATGTCATTATGGGGAAGAGAAAAAATTAATAACACAGAGTACTGACTATGTTTTGTTTAAATTTATACAGAATAAGCAATAAGCAACTATTTTGTTTGCTTGCTTTTAAGCCCAAAATGTAACTCAGGAATAGCCTTAGAACTCAATTCATACATTAAAAAAAGTTTTAATATAAGGAATACTGAATTTAAATTGGTGTAAAAGGTAAATTAGTAATTATCCATACAATTATGGGTCCTTCATCCCATTCTCTACATATTACAATTTCTTTAAATTCTTTCATATGTAAGTAGTTCTTGAATTTATGATTCCAGTCAGTAGTTTTTACCTACTGGTGTTATTATCTTTTACCATGTAGGACTTGGAGTATCAGATACTAGTATGAATATGGTTATATACACTTTCCTGGATAAGCAAAAACTTGGAAACTAAAATCAAGGTTGGGAATTTCTATAAAGACTAGGCTAAAAATAAATTCAATTCATTTTCAAAAATCATGTCTCATTCTCCATATAACTTATGACAGCAAATCTTGAATGATTTCATGAATATGTAGCCTTATGAAAATTATCAACAAATTGCTCCATTTTTCAATTTGTGTTTTCTTTTCATATTGCTAGCATCTGAATGAATGGTGTTAGCTGCACCAAAGAAGAAAATATTCTCAGGAAAGACAAGCACTTTTTATCTCATCTGCATGAACCCATGTTGTCAACAGACAAAAACAACTACACTTCCCAAAGAATCATACACAATAAGATAAAAAGCTAAGAAACTACTTTTACTAATGCTATGATTAACATTCACAATAAGATATTAAGGTAAAAAAGTACTAACACTAAAAAGTGGATAACTTTCCTACCAAATTATCTGTTATCAATGCATCTCTGATAAAACATATCACTCAATGAATAAAGGGTTTAGGTCAAGTTTTCCTTGATTGTTTTTATAACAATATATAAGAAAGATTTCCATATTCATTATTCATTTGGAGGCTTATAAAGATAATTCTGTCTTGTATATACTTGAAAATTATCAACAAAGGTATCTAAGTATGCCTTCTTATTTCAGTAAAAGAGAAAGGAATAGCTAAGTAGGCTAAGTAACTTTTCTAAGGTTCAAAGCAAGTTAGTAAGAGAAGTAGGACTATAAGCCAAGGCTGTATTACAACGTATTTCCAGATATAACTTTACAAGAAGCAAGAGGAGGTATCAGAAGCATGGCAGAGTGAGCTAAAGGCCTAAGACCTGCCTTCCTAGAATAAATAATGTTTAAAAAACGCAAATCCAATGAGAAATAGCAAATAAGCTATTCCTTATCCTAGCAGGAATGTATGTATTCCTTCTAACAAAGAGGTTATTTCCTGAAGCCTGCTTCCTCACTCCCACTTAACAAGTTCACCAACTACCATACTTCTCAATCTTCCTTTCCCATTCCACACGGCTGACCATCCTAACATCTACCTTATGCCTTTATAAACAGAAGGTATCTATTTAACTAGATATATACTGTTTGCTTCATACCAGCTCTTTTCATTCAAATCTCCTCCTACAAGACATTTCCTTACACCTATCTGGACATGGGTGGGACTATGTATTGCCTGAAATTTTTGAATTGGGATATATGTGGTAAATGAAAAGCTGTTGAATGTGTTTATGTGCCAGGTATTTCAGTAGTTCTGCATTTTCAATTAATAGCAACACTTCAGTATAGCAACCTTCTCCCTCCATTCCCCCAGCAGTTAATGATCTCTTAACGAATACATTAATACAGAAAGAATTCACTATTGACAACATCTCTGTGGTAGATCTTTTGGAAAGCAGTTACATTTTTGTAATTAGGAGGAAATTTCAGTATTAGAAGGAAAATTTAAAAAATGAGATTAAGTTTTGAGAAATAAAACCAAAATTTTCTTATAGTTTGGTTTCTTAAAGTGGGCATAATGTGTTATTAAAAAAAATTATCCTGGGATCAAGCCCTATGTTGGGCTCTCTGCTCAGCAGGGGAGTCTGCCTCTCCCTCTCCCTCTGTCTCCTCCCCCCACTCATGGTCTGTCTCTGTTTCTCTCTCAAATAAATAAATAACATCTTAAAGAGAGAGAGAGAGAGATGCCTTCAATATGCTGCCCCATGCTACCCTATGCTTACAGTTTTGGGTCATATTTGGTATTGTACTGAACTTGCCTGTATCCTTCATTAAACCACAATATCTTGAGGGCAAGTACTATGTTTTATTCACTACTGTATCTCCTTAAACTTAGAACAGTGACTGACCCTCAGTAAATACTTGATGGATCTATAGATGAATTGGATGGATGGATGGATACAAGGATGGATTTCACAGGACAGGAAAGTTAGAACAAAACTTTTGCCATTAACAACTTCGAGTTTTCAAAACAAAATCATTTTTAGGATGCTTATGTTTCCACTTGCTAGGTGTAGTTACCCCTGGGGAATGATAATGCAGGTCTATCATCTACACCTCCGAGGTATTGCCAATACCAACTTTATATCATGTCCTCTGGGTCCTTAGAATAGTTGGATAAGGGACGCCTGGGTGGCTCAGTTGGTTAAGCAGCTGCCTTCGGCTCAGGTCATGATCCCAGCGTCCTGGGATCGAGTCCCATATCGGGCTCCTTGCTCGGCAGGGAGCCTGCTTCTCCCTTTGCCTCTGCCTGCCACTCTGTCTGCCTGTGCTCGCTCGCTCTCTCTCCCTCTCTCTCCGACAAATAAATAAATAAAATGTTAAAAAAAAAAAAAGAAAAAGAATAGTTGGATAATATGCATCCAGAAAAATAACTGCCAATACAACTAGATGCCAGGAGAAACCCAGTCATACTATTATAGGAATAGGTTAGAGAGTGGCAGGATTTAGAGAGCAAAATGGAGAAAATAAAGGAAAACAAAACTAATCATTAAATAACTACCATTTCCACCTTCCTTACTATTAACATTTATTAAGTACTCATCATGTGGCAGCTATCTTAGGAGCTTATACACATCATGTTCCTATTTAAGAACGGGAGAGTTGAAATCACATACTATTGTCTTTTAATGGATTTAACATAAAGAATGGTGCCTGCCAATAAGCTATCACATTCTTCTCTTTTGCTAATGGAATTCCTTTATCGCTCCATCCATGAAAAAAAAATTAGCTTCATGTATAGTGGTAAGTGCCCTTCATACATTTTGTCATTTAATCTTCAGGATAATTCTATGAGTTTGGTACTATTATGATTACTTTATGGATTAGTAAAAAGAGACTGAACAACAAAACACTTGACCACATCACACACTATTAAGTTACAAAGCTAAAACTGGTAACTAGGAATGTTTAACACCAAAGCCTATGTTCTTATCTACTAAACCATACTGTTAGGCAATGGAGAAAATGTATGTCCTGCCCTCAATGAGCTTGCAGCTTAGTGAGTAACAAGCACACCCAAGAAACATTTCAGAAAATAGGAACTGCTGTTATTAGGCAAGTTGTTACAGTTACAGCATGATGCAATATATCCTAAACAACGTACCAGGATATTTCCCAAAGCTATAGTATTCAGGAGTCTTAACTGTCTCACCTTTGCACATTAACAAATTGAGTTGCAGAAGCTCAAGATGAGACAATGATGGGGCTTTCTCCTAAATGTTTCTTTAAAACAATTCCAATGTTAAAATCATTTGTCTTAAAACAATTCAAACATATCTAAATGAAAAATGAAAAAGACTATATGTGCAACAATATTAGAGCTAACAAAAAAGTTCTCCAGGGATTAAAAAGAAAAAAAGAATTAAGACTATACATAATACTATTTATTATATATATAATTTCCCGGAGAAAGCAATCTTAAATCTCACTACCTATGGTATCTATACAGATTAGAGCACCTTGAAGCACACATTATGTCAGCACCGTTTATGCCAATTTTTCTCTCTCCTGTAAAACTGTTTCTCTAGTATAACAGAACAAAATGCTTAAATAAAATGACGTACCTGAAGTGTAAAAATAAGACTTCTAATAGACAAGCTCTTATAGTTAAACTCCTCTCGCTAAATGAACTAATCCATTTAGTTTGGTTACCATAAAACATAAACACTACACTTGCTTTTCATTTTCAAGGTTAGATTTTATCATTTTATTAGACCAAAAAAATAAAAGGAGGAGTCTTAAGAAATTACTAGGTCAGTATTTTTAACCTCAAAATACGTATCTTCTACAATGGACCCATGGCTTTAAACTTGTTAATTTATTGTTTTAAGTGCTTTCTACACAACCCAATTTTTTTCTCTAAAATGAACACTGCAAATTGCCTTGGATGGGTAACAATGAAAAGGCTACATCATTTATTAATTTTGTGTAAGTTATCCTCCACTCCTGAGATTCCCTGGAGGGGAACAGGATGTCTGAATTTTACCATACAGTGCCACAGGCAGAAAGTGAAAGAAACCAAAACAATTGAATCCTGGAGGAAGATAAAATGCCTACAGCAGCAGATGACCTATTACATACCTTTCAAACAGGTTTTGATGTTATAATTTTTTACTTTCTGGGAAAAAAGACAATTACCCAGAGTTTAAGTTTGTTCTGATAGAAGTGTTTAACTTCCTTAAGTTTCTGATCACAAACAATACAAACTGTTCAAAAGGGCAGTATGTTTTCAAATCATTACAATACTAAGTAGATGTGCATGAAAAGCTCAATGATATTTTCTTACTATCAGAAAACACAAAATGAGAAGCACATTACACTTTCCTTAAAAAGTTTAGAAATATTCTTGGCACGTGTTTGTCTGGATAAATGTTCTCTTAAATATTTTCAAGACCAATTTTCGTTAGAGAAGATAATTTTATTCAAATATACAACTCATGGTATAAACAAGTAAGCCAGTACTCATTCCCCAATAAGAAATGACAAGTCTTTCAAATAATAGTTTATTTTTAAAAAGATACTACTGTGTTAACAATCTGGAATTTTAACATACACAGATACTTGTAAGTAGGTAGACATGTGTGTTTGTGTATATGGTATAATCATGGATATGTTTCAAAAAATATATATTTTTAATAAAGAAGTAAACTGATTCTTATTAAAGTGAGTTATTATTTAACATCCTATGTTCAAGTTGCACCAGAAAAGAAAAACATGAATGCTTACACATACATCTCCTATCTCAAATAGTGTCTTTTTTTTTTTTTTTTTAAAGGACTCATCCATTTATTTTAGAGAGAGTGAGTGTAAGCTTGGCAGGGAAACTAGAGCCCAGGACCCCCAAGATCACCTGAACCAAAATCAAGAGTTGGCAGTTCAACCAACTAAACCACCCAGGTGCTCCAGCATCCTTCATTTTTATTTTTTAAATATTTTATTTATTTCTTTGAGAGAAAGAGAGAGAGAGCACACAAGCAGGAGGAGGGGCAGAGGGAAAAGCAGATTCCCTGCTGAGCAGGGAGTCCCATGTGGGGTTCCATCCCAGGACTCTGGGATCATGACCTGAGCCAAAGGAAGCTGCTTAACTGACAGCCACCCAGGTGCCCTGGCATGTGTGTTTTTAATTACTTTTTATTAATACCCTACTACTTGTGTTTTTTAAAATTAATACTATTGGACGCCTTCTGCCACAGCCTTCAAGCTTCAAGAGGCATATTCATCCTTGTATATACGATTCATAAACAAGGTACCATCTCCTTTACAATAATGATTATAGGCACAAACACCACAGATGCTAAGATTCTAAGATTGTTGCTATCTGAATGAATACTTGACAGTATGGGATAACTAATCAGTTATTCATTTTGGAGTAAACTGATGAGTTTATTTATTTTAAAATATAAAAGTACATGATTCTAAATATACAAAGTATGCCAAAGTATTCCACTTAATTCTTAAAACACATCTCTATAAATTTTAAGTGGTGATTTGTTTTATGTCTAGGAAAACAAGACTCTATATTCTATATAAAAAAGAATTAAAATACTGGCCTATTACTATCCAGAATTACTGCTGAAATCCAATCTCAATTTTAAAAAGTTATATTGTGAAAAAAATAAGCAATTAATAGACATATCTTTTTCATATTAAATCTTTAAGTCATAATTAGGCACTAGTCAGAATTTCTAGTATCCTACACAGAAATAGATAAATTATCTAGGAATTAACATTTTATGATATGCCTTTTATTTACATCATGTAAATGGCTAAGTAAAATCATCACCAAAGAGTATCAGACGCATGAAATGCTACTGAACAATTCAACAATTCCCCTGGAAATTAAAAATTATTTATCCTTAAATTCACTTGATTAAAATTATTTTCTTTAAAAATCATATTTTATTATGTAAATAAAATGCCTTTAATCTAAAGCTTGGTGACTTTAACAGTATAAACTACACTTTCATAAACAACCTAACTTTCATAATTTACTATCTCAATTATTTCAAGTGAAAGTTTCCTATTACTAAAGGCTGATATTCTTTTCATTTTAATTCTTCTCAAATTAAAGTAACTCAGGGCTTAACTAATATATGGAAGTAAGTAAGTTTTTAAAATCATGTTTAAGAGAAATAAAAGTATAAAGCTGAAACCTGAAAGAAACTGAAAGTACAGTGAAAAATGCAAAGCTGACCTATCTTCAATCTTTCCTTGTTAAACCTAGGCTACTCAAGAATTGTCAACTAATTATTTCACTTTATTGATGACATTTTTCTCTAGGGAAGTTCTTTTAAAAGTTTAACCCCAGAGCAAGTCATGGCTTCTCCTATCTTTGAAAGTGTCCAGAGCATTGATTATAACTGCAGGAGGTGTTACCTTCTACCCAGAGAATCTCACCCTGCTACAATCTTACACACTCTCTTACTTCCCAAACAGCTTTGATTCAGCAATTCAAACTGCTTCAGCTGATATTAAAGGAAGAACCACAGAAAGGGATCAGCAGTTATAACAGAATAAAAAGAGGGAAAAACACAGATCGTGGATACAGTTAACACAAAGCTCAAGAGTAAAGCAGACTTGAAAAAGACATCAGAGTGACTCAAGAAAAGAACAACATGACAGAAATTAAACAAATTTTTTATGTTCGCTTTCTATGCATTTAAACTTACCTCAACCTCCATTAAAATTCTGATCATATACAAACCCTGAGGCTTTTGACATAGTTTCAAAACCCACACCCTCTGTCTCCACAGTCACTTCTTAGGTAGCCAAGGGAGAGAAAAACAAAACAAAACAAAAGCAAAAAAAACACACAACAGAATTCAAATGTACATGTACTTGAGAAACACAAAGATCAAGTCATAACCAAATTATAATTTTGGCCAATATTTTTTCATGTAAAAGTGAGACATAATTGTTTTTAAAACCCAGTATTTTTTTTAATATTTTATTTATTTATTCAACAGACAGAGATCACAAGTAGGCAGAGAGGCAGGCAGAGAGAGAGAGTAGGAAACAGGCTTCCCGCTCAGCAGAGAACCTGATGTAGGGCTCGATCCCAGGACCCTGAGATCATGACCTGAGCTGAAGGCAGAGGCTTTAACCCACTGAGCCACCCAGGTGCCCCTAAAACCCAGTATTTTTATCTTGCATTTAGGGAAAAGCTCAAAGTTACTTGATGTCAGGTATAAATATAGGTAGAAAACAGTTATTAAGGATAAGAGTCCTTGTAATATTTTTCTTGGGCAGGTGTGAGAATATTACTCTCTACTTCGACTACAGGAAAAGCTTCAGTATCTGCTTAATTAGTTAATCAGTTTTCAGTACTAGAGAACAATACAGAAGCAAAGAGCTATCACAGAATGGCTTTTTCACATCTAACTCAGAAATAGTGACCAAAATTCCAGAAGGTAATTGGATTTTCAAAACTGGATGTGTTTTTTTTTTCCCCCAATTCAGTCATGACAGGGCCAGAAGGTAATGATATATTTGCCATGATGCAACAAGCAGACCTGTCTTCTGTCAAGAGTTGAAATCATAAAGGAATAAGCTTCCTTAACAACCTCTCTCCAAACACTAGAGCTGTCATTCCATTGTTTTCTTTTGCTGGCATGGGGGCTAGTGTGGCTTCATATACCTTGTCAGTTCAATAATGTGCTAAGCTTTTTAAACCTTTTCTGGAATTCCTGAACAATCTTTTATGAAGTCTGTAATGTAACAGCTTATATTTTCTTTGATTAATATATCGTTTTTTCAAAGTTTACTTTTAAAATTTGGAATTAGTGCCCTTGGTTTCAACCTATAGTTTAGTAGTCTGTATTTCAAATAGGAAAAAGGAATTAGCAGTTTTTTTTTTTTTAAGTTTGAAATGTAAATTTTAGTTGTCTAAATTTAGCCAGTCTTTGAGGGGGAAAAAAAAAATCAATCATTATTTAAATAAGTTGCTTGTAGTTTTATAATCTAAAATTTAAGCACTTTTAGAAGTAGTTAACTGAGTAACTATGATACAGTATATTTCATAAATATTATTTAAAAAGATTTTAAAATTATTATCTTTTTAGTTATTGAAGTAACACCTGCTCAAAGTAATAAGAGAGAGAGAAAGAGAATTAAATAGAAAAATTGAAGAAATAAAAGTAAAAGGAAAAAAATTCATGGTTTCTTGCATAAATTTCCAGGAACATCCATGTATACCCATGTATGTATGGAGGTGTATGTGCGTACACATGTAACTACTTTTGAACAAACAATCTCACTCTCGTGTTTTCACCTGATAACTCTTAGACATCATCTTATATGAATGAACATACATACACACACATATACCTTATTCTTTAGAGCTACGTAATTTTTTAAATTTTTTTTTTATTTTTAAAGATTCTATTTATTTATCTGACAGAGAGATCACAAACAGGCAGAGAGGCAGGCAGAGAGAGAGGAGGAAGCAGGCTTCTGGCTGAGCAGAGAGCTCGATGTGGGGCTCGATCCCAGGACCTGGGATCATGACCTGAGCTGAAGGCAGAGGCTTTAACTCACTGAGCCACCCAGGCGCCCCAAGAGCTACATAATTTTTAATAATATGAATATACCATTACTGAATCAAATAGTCTCTTACTGGTTGATATTTAGGTGATTAGAAGTTTCTATGTTATTACAAAATGCTTTGATGAGCATACTTGTATGTATGTATACATTGTGTACTGCTCTAGTGTAAATTACTACAAATGCAATTTAGGGTCAAAGGTTAATAAGCACATTTAATTTGGGGTGGTATAACTAACTGCCACTATAAAGATTGCTTCAAATTACATTTCCAACAATATTAAAACTTGTTATTATTACAACTTGTTACCAATTTATCTGCCAATCTTATATGTTGAGAAATGACAACTTATTTTATTTTTTTAAGATTTTATTTATTTATTTATTTATTTGACAGACAGAGATCACAAGTAGGTGGAGAGGCAGGCAGAGAGAGAGAAGAGAAAGCAGGCTCTTGGCCGAGCTGAGAGCCCGATGTGGGACTCGATCCCAGGACCCTGAGATCATGACCTGAGCCAAAGGCAGAGGCTTTAACCCACTGAGCCACCCAGGCGCCCCTGACACCTTATTTTAATGAGCATTTCTTAAACCCACAAATCTTTGAATTAGTATAAAAAAAAAGCAGTGAAGCTTATAAATCACTTAAACAGAGATATACTTGAAAGGTCCAAAAAAATTTCCATGTTTTGGAGGTTTCTGAGACCTTAAACATACATCTCCTGCTAAACCATATTCTGCTTGTACTATATAAATACTAAATAATATCCCAAAAGCTGCTAGATGGCATTGCTCCATATATTCCAAATAAAACTATGCCCTAAACTGATATGTACTTCTTACTACCATCTATGAGCCAACACCACCCACTAGAATCCTCTTAAATCTTCCATGTCACCAACTTTGTAAATACTTATCCTCAAACAGTAAGACCTTGAAATACTTAGTTGGAAGACTAGGAACTGAAGGTAGGAGTTAAGAAGGTGTTACCAAAATTTTATTACTTGATTAATGAGAAAAAAAACAACAAGAAGAAACCACATCCTATTTTAGACAACCATCTATAATGGCTTCATGCATATTTGTCAAAAAACCCCAAAAAGATAAAAACACCAAGGCATAGGAATTCCTTAAAAGCAATATGAGTAATTTCTTGACATCAGGCAAAAAGAAAAGAAGCTTACACAGAGGGAACAAAGTATTCAAGGTCAGAATGGTATCAGACTTTTCAGTTAAAACACTGGAAGCTAAAAGACGATGAAACAAAGCATTCAAACGTCAGAATGAAAATGATTTTCAACTTGGAATTCTACACCTATGTGAATTATCAAAATAAAGGAAGAAGGCAAAATAAAGGCTTGTTTTTTTTCAGAAATAAAAGGTTTCAAAAACTTATCTTGTATTCACTTTTTGATGGCTCCAAAAAAATGAGGGCATATATCCAAAAAGCCGGGTTCATTAGATCCAGGAAACAGGAGTTCAAACATAAGGAGACCATCTAGGGGAGTCCCAGGAAAACAGATACATAGGCAGGCTTAGAAAGTGACCAGTTAGGACTGGAATGAAAGTCCACAGGGTTCCAAAAGAGAGTTCTCCAGAGAAAAACAGGAAATTATGAGATGCTTTGGTAAGTCTGACCCTTTAAAAACACTACTGAGAGATAAATCAAAAGCTGGACTAATAATTACTGTAAAGAAAATAGAAAAAAAAAAAGAATTCCATGAAAACAAACTTCAGCAAAAATGAAAAGTAACCATAGGTTCTACCTAAGTCAGCCATAAACAATTTATAGTAGTAGTAATATTGTAAAGCTTGATTTCCAATTTAACCCAAAAAACTGCAATAATAGGAAAGAAATTCTTGTCTATCATAACAGAAAGTGACTGATAAATCAAGAGACAGTATTATGATTTTAAAATATGGATAGAGAGCACACAAGTAATACCAAAAAGTACTGAGTGATTATGTATAGGGAACAGAGTAAGTGAGGAAGGATTAGCAAAGGATAATCACTATTTTGATAAATGACTTTTGATTTTACTTGACTTTCAGATTACATGCATGTACCATCTGATGCTCTGCAGTTTTATTTTAATACATTTTAAGTGTAGATTTCTTTCCATTTGTCTTGCTTAAGCTATGCCATACTTCAACATCTGTCTTTACTGTCAGAAATTAATATATTACTTCTTCTCCCCTTCTCTCCTATTGTTTTTCTGAAACATCTACAAAAATATTAGATTTTATTCTATTCTTGACTTTTTCCCTATCAATTTTTTGAAATTCTTATGATAAAAAGTCATGTTCTTCATCTATCATTAAAAAAAAATCAATATTTTTTCTCACATTCTCTGCTATATTCTGTGTACTATACTCTTCAACTCTAGGTTTTAATTTACCAATTCTCTCTTCAACTGTGTTTGATAGTTAGTTGCCTCACCTGACTCTTCCTTGTGAAGAATCATTTCCTCATATAATTTTTAGTTTCTGACTAGAAATTCACCTTCATTAGGGATTTACCCTGGGTTGGAAAGTGTTGTTACTGGGAATTTTGTGTTTGCTTCCATCTAGTACCCCAAAAGTTTTGTCCGTCCAAAGTCCATTTTTACATTAATATACATTGTTTGAAATTCCCACTTACGTAGGTTGTCTAAATTCAGGCTGCAAATCCAAATCCAACTTTGGAGTGTGATCTGTGGCTTCTATTTCCCAAGGGAGGATGTTTATTTACCCCACCTGGCCTAACTGGCAAATAAACTTCCTCTTTTCACCTTTGGGCCATTAACTGATTTTTCTACTCCTGAAAACTAAAAGGGCAGAAACTTCCAGGCCTTAGCTATATCCAAGGGTCTTGGTATTAGCACTTGCCTCTCAAGCTCAAAGTTGTAATGTAGGGCTAGGGCTTCTATCTCATACCCTCAAGGAACTTACCACTGTGGGTTTAAGTTTTTTCTTGTAGTTAGGCATTTAAAGATTCCTTTCCTATCTTTTGAACATAACTAGATACTTAATATTTTTGTGTTGCTATGTTTTATCCATTATTCTTACATGTGTGTATGTGGAAGGGAGAAGTGCATATTAATTAGCTCAGTCCGCCACGTTTTAGAACCCAAACTGTATCAATTACACTGATAAAAACAGTATAATTTCTTTAAACTTAGATGTAACAAGATGAAAGCTATACTCAAGGTAAGTAATTATGGAAACATCAGACTCTTCTAAATAATCCAGCTATGAGAACTTAGTAAAAATGTGGGTGGGCTTAGTGAAGTAATCAGACTTCTTACAAAACTATTAAAATCAATAAATTTTATTATTTTGAGTATGAACCACTTATATAGTATTTTGAAAGTATTCTTCATAACTTAAACTTTACTTCTCTACTGATTTTATTATAAAACGTTTCCTAGGGGCACCTAGGTGGCTCAGTGGGTTAAGCCTCTGCCTTTGGCTCAGGTCATGATCTCAGGATCCTGGGATCGAGCCCTGCATGGGGCTCTCTGCTCAGCAGGGAGCCTGCTTCACCCCCCCCCCCCCCCTCCCTCATTTCCACTTGTTATCTCTTTCTCTGTCAAATTAAAAAAAAAAAATAAAAGAAACCCATTTCCTAGAACTTCTTACTTTCTGTCATACTAAATATAATTGCCATCAAGTTATAACTTAACCATTATACCTAGAGCCTGAGAAGTATAAATAAACTCTCAACCAATCCAAGGAATGTTACCTACACCACAGGTTCTAGTGTGGTACCCAGATTAAGAGCAAAACATCACCTGGGACAGTCTTAGAAATGTAAATTCTCAGGCTCCAACCAGACCCTTCTGCATCAAAATCTGGTTTTGGGACAAGGCAATTTGTGTTTCAAAAAGCTCTTCAAGTGATTCTGATGCATGGAAAAATTTGTCTGTATAGACCAGTGGCTCCCAAACTACTTTCCATAAAACTTTTTGACAGTACAACTCAGTCAGTCAAAGCCTGGACAGGAAGAGATCAGAAAGCTGTCTACGATGCAAAATTGAAGGAGGTACTCACTCTCAGGATCCTACAAAGATTGCATGACCCTGAGAGACTGACCAACTCCTTAAATTCTGCACCCTTGTTCTATACTTGCAATTAGTAATTAAATGACTTAAAGTAGTGTAATGACTTTTCTTTCTTTGCCCATTTTACAGAGACCAACTGAAATGCCTAAAAAGATACACAAGAGAAAAGATCAAAGAAATACGTATGAGTAACTCTCAAACTGCACAAACACTGAATAATCAGTACTTGGCTATATGATACACTGTTTCCGACTCCAAGTAATATATTATGCAATGAAGACTGTTAAACACTAAAAATATGAGCTATGGCACTCAGAAGTACTGTGGGGATGTATCTGATATGTACTATTTCTTCAACATGAAATCTTAATACATTCTTTATAATAAAGGTTTAAAGTATCTAAAATGCAAGGACTGGAATATCTTTAATTTTCAGACTGTTAGCTATGGAGCTATGGAGTTTGGGGAAGAAATCTCAGGGGTCATTGTAGAAGTTGCTCCAATTCTTACCCCAGCTTCAACTGAAGTAGCTCCATAGATTTAAACCTACTTTTAACAGAATAGTCACCTCAGGGGCAGTTCCACTGATGGGGAAAAGTTTTAATTTTACCTTAAATGCTATGAATCCAATATTAGGACCTTTAATCTTTTCCTAAAAATCTGCAAGAGATACAGCAGATTTTTTTTTTTTCAGTTGTGAAAGCAGGAATGTTTATTAGTGAGAGTGGGTGAGCTCAAGGGACAGCTGCCACAACAGACATACTATTAACAAAACTGAGTAGAGATCATATTGTCTATCCTGAGAAATAACAGATTTACTTCAGTTGTGATATCAAAAACTGACAGATCACAAAAAATGGGAAATGCTCCCAGTCTTTTCTAAATTTTGGAAACATTTCATTAAATACAATTTTTGAACAAAGTCCACAAAATAAAAATAGAAGTAATCTGATTAAAAGGTAAGGATGAGACAGCTTTAGTCCTCCCAATTAGTCTTCCTCTGCCTGCTTCCTAGAATACCATCCCTTTACAACCAGTGTCCTCCCACCACACATAAACACACAGTAGCCTTTGAAGAACCACCAAAGAAACACCATGAAATGGTAAAGCCAAAGTAACCAATCACTTTATCTAGATTAAAAAGAGATAGCCATTTAAAAATATTCACCATGTAGAAATTTACCACAAAAAAGGTCATATTCAGTTTTTTAAAAGAGAAAAAAGTTATCAATTAAACTTTTAAGTACACAACACATAAATACTAAATACACTAAATACTAGAGTACTAGGAAATCAGTTGATTTTTCATGAGTTAGCATTATTGACAAAAGCAGAAAAGAGTCAAAGCAATGAAATGCTGTTAATTTATAAACACTACACTTCTGCTTCTAAGAACAAAATGCCTGACTAGTCTAAAATTACTGACAAACTTCCTCCCTCCTGTTTAGGATATCAACAGATAGTTTGTTCACAGTTGTTCGGCATGACTTACCATACTGTTTCACCTTGAAAAATCTTACATAATAATAAAATATCCTAGAACAGGAAAGGCTTACTTGATCTAGTAGCAGGAACAATATAATTACATACAGTATTTCACCAAGCCGTCATATGTACGAACACACGATTTTCTTTACTAAATTGTATTTTCAAATATACACTGAATTGTGATCACATTTCACATATACTGTTCTTAATCAATGACAGGATCTCTTATAACCACAAACTAATGTGTCAGAGAGAAAGTTCATTTCACTATTCATAGCCAGAAATATGTATGTTTAAATAATATAATATTTTATGAGTTACTTCAATCTAAACTTCAATTTATTTTACTTAAATTCTACTAAATTTTACTTAAATTCCACTAAAATTGCACTGTTGAAATTTGCAACCAATCAAAAGTAATGTCTTGTTCTTTACATATCCATGAACACTGAAAAAAAATACACAATTAACCTAAGAAATTCTACTTGAAGCATTTTAAGGTCCTTAAAAACTATTAACAAAAATATTCTCTTAAGAGCTGGGGTGGGCCTTGATTTTATAATTTCAGAGGCAAAAGAGCAGGAAACTTATCTCTGACTTTTGAAATCATCAATGTATCAAGCAATTCCTCTACCAGTATAATTACAAAAATGTAATAATATAGCTCTTATAAAGCACACATGCACAGATACATTCCTAAGTAACTTTTAGTTCTTATATGAAATCTTTTTTACAAGACAACATTTTTTTCTGAAGAAACTATTCATATTCGAAATAAATCTATACTTTGGAAAATTTGGCTATTAACTGCAGAACATAAGAATGAGACAGTTTAAAAAAAAAAAAAGTAGTCAAACATTAAGATGTAGCAATTCTAGGTAAAAAACAACCCAATTTTACTATTCTAGGAAAAAAAACCTTGTATACATAAAATAACAGTTTCTAGAAAGGTAAATTCAAGTAAAAATAAAGTAATTCAGTAAATATTTCAATTTACCATTTTATAGGCTTTGTCTAATGCTTAAAGCAGTTTATTTCTGAGTTCTAGAGTTTTTAAGGAAATGACAAACACTGAGTCATTCCAACTTTTTTTAAACTCTTCTTTTAAAGAATAAGAAATTATTTTCAAGTAGATTTCCTTCAGTTTCTAACTTAACTAAATTAGGTATGCAAAGATTTACAAAAACAATCTTGATATTTCGTAAGTATTTTAAATAATATTGATAAGTGTTTGATAAATTAAGTGATATTTCAAATAATAACAAATTTAGAATAAAAAATATTCATTTTAAAGACATCTCAATAAAATACCATTTAGTTTTTCATTCCAACTGTAAAATAATGAATAATCTTTCATTACAAATAAAAACAATTTAAAGATAAAATTATGTTTAGAATATACTTTTGAAGAGACAGGATAATTTATAATGCATAATAAAACAGAGCTATAAAATGCCAAAAAATGTAAAAGAAATTGCACTTACATCCAGAGCTCTCTTAATAAAAGGTATTTGTGTGCCACTGTCCAGATCTTCATTTATAATAAGCCTTCTAGCCCACTGACCTGCCCTGACAACACCACTACCATGAATTAAAACCATCAGTTTCTGTGGATTTGTCAAAGCATCCTCACTCATAAAGATAAAACTCTTTGGTTCACTCTCAGTGGCATCTACCTGTAATTAAAAAAAATTAAATAATAAATACATGTTTTCTGATTGGGCACAGACATAAATGAGAAAACAACTAATGGTTACCATAAATTATAGAATGGCTACTAGAGAATTATAGAAGTAAAACAGCTTTAAAAAACTTAAATATTCATTAGACATTAACAACTACATGTGAGATGGATTAGCATAAAAGACATGATAGTGATATGGCAAAAGAATACTGGAAATATATCTCCCTATATTATTGGTGCATATTTAGTATTATAATATAAGAATAACTGATTTTTTTAGTCCTCCTTACAGTGTAGATACTATGCTAAATGTCCTAAAAACATTATCTCAGTCACAATCTCATTAAAGTGGTATTATTATTATCGTCACTAATACATGAAGAAATTGAGGCTTAGGGAGTTTAAATAACTTGCCAAAGATCACACAGCTAATGAGTCTATAATTCTAAAACAGAAGTATATTACATCTATAATAGAAAACAAAAAAACCTAACTGGAGCATACATATGTTGGAAAATCATACTAGTAAGGAATACTACTAAGCTTTTAAAAGGTAGGAGATGAAACTAAAAACTCAATCACCTACTATTCTATGTAGGTGGTCTTTGAACTTTCATTCAGGATGTGAACACAGGCTCATGTAACAATTATTTTATGAAGGAATACTATTTAAGTATTCCTATAACTTTATTTTATGTACTAAATATTTATAGGATGAGTATTTTTATACATTTTATGTAGTACTTATTTGTGGAATGAATATTATATATTTTGATTGTATTTAAAGTTTAGGTTTAAACCAGGTGATTTTATGTTTTAGACTTGGAAGACTCAAAAGACTTACAAAGAGATAACTTCCTAACCTGTCTACATGACTGATGGCCTGCACTGAATGGTATTCCACATCAGCAGCAGCCAGTAACTGGGAATGGAAGCTTCTGTGCAGCCATGTCAGAGCCAGAAGCTAAACGCTGGTAACATACAGACTCAAACAGAGAAGTTCAGTCCATATACTTTGTAATGAAATAGCTCTTCACTTCTTCAAGAGTATACATTCATGAAATTATGAAGCTAAAAAATAGACAAAAACTCGAGATACCAAAAAAAAAAAAAAAAAAAAAAAGTCCTGGATTCTACATGTTCCCCGTCACTACTCCTGGGAAGAGAAAAAAATTAAAATTTCTCTAATTCTAAGACAGATAGATTGATGGCCATTTGTTTAAATAGCACAAAGGGCAGTTATTTAGCAAGAAGAGCATAGCCACAGGGCTTAAAAAAATAAAATCCCCGACAAACCAAAAGAGACTCATAATGTCATAAAACAAACTGAGGCAGGTAGGGGGGAGAGGGGTTGGGAGAGGGGGGTGGGGTTACATTATATGTTTAAATAAAGCTTAAATAAAAAGAAAAAAAATAAAATAAAATCCCCTCCTCAGGGAAGCCTTCCCTGCCTACCCCTAAATTTAAATGTCTCCTTAAGAATTTCCTAGACCCTTTCTCTGTTTTATTTTCATTCATAGCACATAACACAATCTAATGTATGTCCTACTTTATACATATGTTTATGTAACTGTTTATTAACCATCTCCTTTCACCACCAGAATGCAAGTCCAAGAGGGCATGGACTTCTCTGTTTGTATCCAGCGACATTCCCAATGGTTAAAAGAGAGGCTGGCACATTGTAGGCACTCAGTAAATAAAGGAATGAATAAACTTTTATAATAAGGAATGTTATCTAGCATCACCAGTGACCTCCTTTAAATAAAAGGCATTTAACTAAATAATGTGTCCTCTTAACTTGTTAACAATACTTGCCTGGTTCAGAAAGCATATGTTGAAGATTAAAATAATATATAACTATAAATAATTTTACAAGAGCTACACAATGCTAGAAATTAAAACGGCATAACTGATATTAATATTAAGTATGCAGTAATAGAAGTATGAAGTGTCAAACAATCACATTAGCCTCTCTTGCATATGACATCCAGAGTAAGGAAATTTTGATGATAACAGCAGGTATGACTGAACTCAGAGGAAAAGAAGTAGTTGAGAAACAGGGCAAACCAAATCTGAGAAGGAAAATTCCCCTTTACCTATGAATGTTATATGAAAACAGAGGAATCACTCAGTTAAAAGCGGCTTTAAAAAATACAAAAGTTGGGGTGCCTGGGTGGCTCAGTGGGGTAAGGCCTCTGGGTGGCTCAGTGGGTTAAGGCCTCTGCTTTCGGCTCAGGTCATGATCCCAGGGTCCTGGGATCGAGCCCCACATCGAGTTCTCTGCTCAGTGGGGAACCTGCATCCCCCATCTCTCTCTGCCTGCCTCTCTGCCTACTTGTGATTTCTGTCAAACAAATAAATAAAATCTTTTAATAAATAAATAAAACAAAAGTGATAAGAACAAAAGAAAAATTAAAAAACAAAGCTATCAATGTATAATAAAAAAGGGGCCACAGAGGTTTCCAGTCATTCATTTGCCAAAGAGTACGTCTAAATGTGCACAAATAAAAGTACCTCTTAAAATCATTGAGGCCTTAATGGATCTTAGAATGGCTATAGAAATGGACATCTGTTTATCTTAATAAAAAAAAAAAGAAACCCTATAGCTGTAGACTTTGCAGTAGGCGCTGTTTACTATTTCTTTTCTCTATTTGACTAAGTCCCCTGTTACCAAGGAACTGAGTCAATTTTTTAAGCAGTGGAATGGTGGCACTTTAAATTCCACAGTAATCACTTTAAAACTGGAGGAGTGCTTATTTTCAGAAGATGAAAATGTGTTTTTTATATTAAAATGATGTTTAAAAATATTTAAGGGCTGCAAATTAAGGTATCCATGAATAAATGAATAAAAGTTTTACAGAAGAACTCACTTTAAAAACATATCATCAGAATATTCAAGGAAAAAAACAATGAAAATGAAAAATGTAGTTATTAATGACTAAGGCGTAAGGGTAGTATTTAGGATGGTCATTGGCTTATATTCATCTCAATTTAACACACAACTCTGAAGCTGGAATCTATACCTTACTTTGTAAAAAGTTAGTACTAAGTTTAAATACTAAAATATCTATATGAATAAAACATAATTTTCAGCATTACCTTAATTAAGTTTGAAATGGCTGTTCCAAGGCCATTGTCTTCAAACAGCACTAATTCATTAAACTGAGCTTTCATTAAGGAATGCATATAAAAGTCATTCTAGTGCACCTTCTAACTTTATTAATCAATCAACTTCAAAGACCAACTGGTAAGTGAGAACAATTTTTAGCAGTTAACAATTCATTTTAGGATACCCATGAACCCCACTAATTGTGATGATCATTTAAACATGGCTGACTAAAATGAATGAAAATTTATAATCAAGTTATTAAGTTAATTTATATAATCTGAAGTTCTACACAAGTATAAGATATTAGAGTTGAGAATAATTTGTACTTGAGAATATATGTAAGATAGGGAGTAAACATGGGACACGATAATGATCTTTACCTTCAAGTCACAGGTTTCTGCCGGGTACTGTTATTTGCAAAAAGGAAAGAAAGGAAAAGGAAAAGGAAGAGAAAGGAAAGGAAAGGAAAGGAAAGAAGTCTTCCTTTCCTTATTAATATTCAACCATAAAACTAAAACTTAGTTCTTCATCAGGAAAAAAAAAAATCAAACAAACCACTTTGGGGTATTCCTATAATAAAAAGAAAAACTGTGATACAAAACAAGGCAAAACAAAAAACCACCCTCTCTGCTAGCTTTGGGATTTAAGAGAACTCAGGAGAAAATGAACAGTTATAGAAAAAAAATTTCACAGTGATATAAAATATATAATGATAACTTACAGAGAGATGTTAATTTCCTAAAACAAAAAAATTTTGGTTTCAGTTTATAAAATCAGGAATGTTTACTAACCATAAATGGACATGACACTATTGGTCTCATATAATGCAAAGTTTTCTCTATGCTTATTGGCTTTACAGTCTAAAATTTAAACTAGAGGAAAGTAATCAGATCTATAAAACAACGTCCTCTTAACCCTAACCTCAAGCTTTCTATAAAGCAAATTAGTGAAACTTAATCATATAACATAATCTATATAGCCAATTATCTTCTGATTTCTTCTGGAAATGAGTTTAAAAGTTCCATGTAACTACAAGTATTAGAGTTAAATGGCTCAGTCTTAACTGTGTTGTAACAATAAATCAAGCTAAGTCTCCTTAAATATTATTCTTCAGAAACTTTGAAAGAAAGAAAATTAACAATAAAGAAAGACTGAACAAAGGAAGAAAAAAGTTTCCAAATAAATGAGGGTTAACCTAGCTATTGCACAGAATAGTATTTTATTCACTAGTACACACCAGCACCTGAAACAGTGCCTGGCACCTAAAAGACTCTTAAGCAAATATTTGTTGAATAAATGAATAGATGATTAACAATGTGACCTAGCATTTGAGCTTATTTATATAAAATTAAACATAAAATGGATTTTCCTTTTAAATACTGGACTTTGGAATTAATTTGTGAGGATGAATATTATTAAAAAATCCTCAAACCCTCCAATTCATAGTAGAATATTACCCAAGGAATTGAAAAATCTCATGCAAAATATCATGTAGACAAAGTATTTATATGCAAAGTTTTGTGCCTTAAATTCATTACTTTCATTAAGTAAGGCTTCCAGATTTTTATGTATCATACACTCAGTTATCAGGAACAGCAGGGATCATCTAATCTAATACCACCACTGTTTCATATAACATTACTGTTCCTTCATTTTTTTGATTGTATCATGTTTTACATTGAAAATTTCTTTGTGTTGGGGTGCCTGGGTGGCTCAGTGGGTTAAGCCTCTGCCTTCGGCTCAGGTCATGATCCCAGGGTCCTGGGATCAAGTCCCATATTGGGCTCTCTGCTCAGCAGGGAGCCTGCTTCCCCCCGCCACCCCGCTTGCCTCTCTGCTACTTGTGATCTCTCTCTCTGTCAAATATATAAAATCTTTAAAAAAATGTTTTTGTGTGTGTGAATTTAAGACTGAGAACATATCTTAAACTTTTTCACTCTGAAATGGGAAAATGTACAAAATTTGAAAAGAATGTTCTACAAGAAAGGGAAGTAGCAATGTTATAAAACAGGAAGCAGAGGAACGAATTTGGGAATGTGTACAGAAAATAACATGGAAATAAAATATGTAATTATAAAAATCAGGAAATAATTAAAGAGACAGTGAATGTCTACTGCAACATCAAGTACACTGGTTTCCTTCAAAAAATAAGTAAAAATAAGTTATACCAATTAAATGAGAAGAGGCAGGGGGGGTAGTCCTTTTCAAAGGCATCATTATTTAAAAAAAACAACAACTGGCTATCAGTATTTTTTTCCTCTACGTTGAAGAGTATTAGTTTTAAATAATTATTGTGCACAATGAACTGCCAGGCATTTAATATTAGCATTATCAACATCAGCATATTAGGACCTTAATGTTTAAACTTACCACAGTTAAACTCATATAAACAGTTTCTTCTGAATTGAAAACTATTTCATTTGGAAGTTTAATCATTTTAAAAATCTGGACTTACTGGAATTGAGATTTTTTTCAAGTTGCAATCCTTTTCCAAGAGCTCATATACATACTTCGTAATAATCTAGGTAGAAATAAAAAAACACATAAAGATATAATGTCATCCATTATCAAAATGCACATAAATGACTGTTATTGCTCTGAATGAGTATCTTTCTATCTTTGAGTACCCCAACCAGTTGAATTGAGAAGTAATCGACATACATCACTGTATAATTTTCAGGCATTATAGCATGATGGTTTCATTTGCATATATCGTTAGATGATTACAACAGATTCAGCTAACGTCCATCTTCTTACATAGATAAAACAGAAAGAAAAGAAAAAAGGGAAAAAAGGAAAGAAATTTCTTTTTGTGTTGGGAACTCTCAGGTTTTATTCTTTTCCAAACTTTTCTATGTATCCTACAGCAGTATTAACTGTGCTCATCATGTTGTACATCATATCCCTAGTACTTATTTATTTTACAACTGAAATGTTTTCATACTAAATTAGGAGAGTCTGGCTTACTTCCTGCTACTATGTTAATAACTATGAAGCTCAATACTAAAAATTAGGGCCAGTTAATATAAACTTGCAAAAATATACAAGGACCTCCTGTTTCTTCAAAGCAGTACTCTGCAACCATATTTTCTTCTCTCAGAATTTCTAGAATCTGTTTTCCCCTACGATTTCCATATAGGACTTGTACCGGATATAGTACTATCTTGACTGAATCCTAACACCTCGTTTGTATTTACTGAATCAAAGAGGAAAAAGTCAGAGGTATTCTACACAAAAAAGGAAAATTAATCAAACAAAGTTAGGCATCAATTAGTATTATTGTTTATAGCAGCCAGAAACATAGTTCCCCAAATATGTCCGCATTCTGACTCCTGAAACCTATCCATATGTTATGTCACATGGTAAAAGAAATTACACAGATATGATTAAGGTTAAGGACCAAAGATGGGGAGATTACCCTGGATTACCCAAACTGGCCAAATCTAATCTTTTAATTTTTTAAAACTGGAAGATCACAAAAGAACAAAGGGATGCAAATTGAAATGACCTTGAATGGTCATCCCCGGTTTTGAAGATGGAGGAAGGGACAATGAGCCTCTAAAAGGTGGGCTAACCATTTAACAACCAGTTAGAAAACAAGTCCTCAGTCCTGCATTTACAAAGAACTAAATTCTGCCAATAACTCAAATAAGAAATAAATGGATTCTCTCCTAGAGTCTCCAAAAAAGAACATAGCCTGTGCATACCTTGATCTCAGTCTGGTGACAATCATACTGGGCTTCTGACCTGTAGAATTGTGAGATAATATATTTGTGTGGCTTTAAGCCACTAAAATTATAGTAATTTGTTATAGCAAAACTGTAAACTAATGCATTATACCTGTGAAGGAAGGCAAAGGAAGTGAGGAAAGAGATACCAAGGGAAAGCAATGATTTAATAGATTTTAATGGTCATTTTAAGAAGTGTTGCTCTCTCTAAAAATGTCTTTAATCATCTATGCACAATATCTCAGAGAATAATTTTAGCAGCAACATAATTAAAAGTCAAATTTTATGAAACAAAATCAGAAGATGATTTTTTTTAGAAAATTAAGATGTCAACTGCTTTGGTGCTGTATTCTGTAATCTAAAATAGATTCACTATACTACTTTCTTTAAGGAGCCCAAAATTCTTTCTTCTATGTATATGTATTCATTCATTTTAGAAAGCATGTATTGGATGCATGCTAGAATAGCTTTACCTTGGCTAGTAGTGGTAATTTTAAATACTACAACACTACACCAAAATGAGGCAATAATCTAATAGTTATTAATCATATAGTATTCCTATATCTTAATGTAATGGTTAAAATTATGTTCATTATACCTTCACCAGAAGGTAGTGGTACTGTAAACCTGAAAAAATACACTAAAAATATGCAGGATCAGACAAAAATATGTATGAAGTTATATAATGGCCTGCCAGTTGAAGAAAAATGACCTAACTAAATGAGATTAGCTAAAATGAGTGGCTTATCACTTCTGAAAATTTCCTATTACCTATGAAATCATAAAATATCCTTTTATTTAAAGCAATAATAAAACCAATCAAACTTAATTCAAACCCGTTAATTTTACCACTATGCAAAATACTTCAGAGATATAATTTGAGAATTAAAAAATTAAACTATTTTGGCAGTTCATACCTTAAGTCAATATGAAATACAGTATTATAGTTCATTCTCAACTTTCATAGTACATTATAATAGAAAAATATTTAAAAACTGCTTACATTTGGTTTCAAAATACATTATAGGGCAAATGTCTTCACAAAATATCATACTGAATAATAAAACTGTACATCAGTAGAGTTGGAGAAACACTATGTAACTTGCCCAATTTGCCTTGCTCTCTAATTCCTGACTGTAGAAGAAAAACAAGCACAGAGTAAACCCTCTATCTCCGGCAATTCTGCTACCTTGGATTTTCTCCTTAGCACCCTTTATACGTCAACTGTTTCAGGCAACTTTTCATGCCTCATCTCAACCCTACCAAGATAGGATGAAGTGACCTATCTTTATGCTCTTCTGAATGTGACAGAATAGCATCATGTAATATATGAATTTCATATCATTCATCTTTCTGTTACCTGACTAGCCTTGGAACATTATAATTTGGGTATCCTACCTCTACTCTTTCTTGAAGCCACACAGAAGAGTATCTGGTACATTGAAGGGAGTTATACATGCTATATAAATTCTCCTCACTATTCATCCTGTCTACATGTTTTGAGGGAGAAAAGTGCCTGGGTTTTTTTTTTTTTTTGATCTTTAAATCTTTAAAAAAAAGAATTAAAAAAAATCTTTTCTAATTGCTGAATCAAGTTTTAGAAAGAAAGTGTCAAGGATTCATTGTCCTGCTTACATGGGATTATACTCTGTATTTTTAAAAAAATCTACAAACGACAATTTCAAAAGGGAATGAAAAAAAGAATCTCTGTCTAAATGCCATCTGTGTTCAAATATTCACCGGAAACATTGTTTCTAGGGAAGTTCATACAAGGCTTAAGAGACAAAGCATGCTTTAAAGTAAAATCTTCATTCTAATAACATAAACTTCTAGTTTCTTGTCCAACATATGAAGAACTTGGAAGGAGTCACTACCATCCTCACAAAAAGAAAAAAAGCTTAACTAAAAATCAACAACTCTCTTAGGTCTATCAGAGAAATGAGGTCAAAGAGCAAAGTACTGTCCTGAAAACTGGAAAAACAAATAGGCAGATACAGAGACTCGGGGCTTACAAGAAGCAAAAGCCCAGGTGCAGAAGTTGTAGGTTGAAGGCAGTACTGTGGAAGGAACACCTTAAACTTTAGTGATTAACTGCTCAGGCTCAGTATGGACTAGCTTAAGAATTAAAAATTAATAGGAGGTGCAGCCTTAAAGACAGATCTCCCAAACATTTCCCAATTTTATTTCCATGAGTCTCACTAGGTTCTCACTGTGAAGACAAGAGAAAAATCCTTTCCTGCTTCCAGGAGTGGAAAGGGAAAAGCAACCATATTCTCAACCCTTCTATTCTCCTTAATAAGGCCTGCCCATAAAAGAAACTATTTTACCAAAGCTTAACTGACATGAGGAAAGGGAAATGCCCAATTGGGGCTCACTAAAGGAATAAGACCTAATGATAGGAGTATAGAAAATTTCCTCCCACACCTCCCCACATTACCAGGGTTCCTATAAAATAACAGGGAAGTGCAGAAGAACTGTAGAACTCATACCCTATTTAAGGTTTCTAGGAAAACTCAAAGACAGTAAGGGAGACAAAACTAAACAGAGGAGATTCTAGCCTTGGACCGCAGAGCTACAGCAAATAGTAAACACAGCCTAATTCCTTGCCAGATAAACATAAGACCTGAAACTAATCACTCATCTACTGAAGTTCCTTTTCCCCAATGCATTATGTCTAGCTTTGAACAAAAAATTACCAACCACACCAAAAGGCAAAACAAAACAGTCTGAGGAGATAAATCAAGCATCAGAAACAGACCCAGTTACAGCAGAAATTCGGAATTACCAAACTTGGAATTTAAAATAACTATGATTAACACGTTGAAGAATTTATTGGGAAAAATCAACAATATACAAGAATAAGTAAGTATGTAGGCAGACAGATGGAAACTCTAAGAAAGAAAATACTAAATCAACAACACATAACAAAAATGAGGAATGCGGGTGCCTGGGTGGCTCAGTTGGTTAAGCGTCTGCCTTTAGCTCAGGTCACGATCTCAGGGTCCTGGGATCAAGCCCCACACAGGACTCCCTGCTCAGCAAGGAGTCTGCTTCTCTTTCTCCCTCTGCCCCTCCCCACACTTGTGTTCTCTCTCATTTTTTCAAATAAATAAATAAAATCTTTTTTAAAAAAATGAAGAATGCCTTTGATGTACCTATCAGTAGGATGGACATGGCCCAGGAGAAAAAAAAATCATAGCTTTAAGACATGTCAATAGACACTTCTAAAATATAAATGTAAAGAGAAAGAAAGAATGAAAAAATGGAAGAGAATATCTGAGAATTGTGGGGCAATTTTAACAGGTTTAACATATATAAAATGTGAATACCAGAAGGAGATGAAAGAGAAAGGAATAGAGGAACTCTGTCTAGTAATAATGGCTGAGAATTTCCCAAAGTTAATGACTGACACAAAATCACAAATTTAAGTAGTACAGAGAACTCCAAGCAGGATAAATACCAAAAACAATACCTATGTCTATGATATTAAATTTCATAAAATCAAATACAAAGAGAAAATCTGGAAAGAAGCCAGATGAGGGACAGGGGTATTTGAAGATGTGGGGGGAGGGTAGTGTGGGAATTTCGTTACAGAGGAAAACAAGAATTACGTCATATTTCTCTTAGAAACAATGAAAGCATGAAACAAGATGAAACCAGAGAGGGAGACAAACTGTAAGAGACTCGTAATTATAGGAAATAAACTGAGGGTTGCTAGAGGGGTGGAGGGGTGGAAGGATGGAGTAACTAGGTGGACATTGGGGAGGGTATGTGCTGTAATGAGCCCTAGGTATTATATGGGACTGATGAATTACAGACCAGGACCCCTGAAACAAATAATGCACTATATGTTAATTAGTTGAATTTAAATTTAAAAAATTTTTAAAAAACAAAAAAAAAAGAACAATGCAAGCAAGAAGACAGTGAACTGAAATATTCAGTGTTGAAAGAAAAACCCCACTGGTCTAAAATTCTGTATCCAGTAAAATCACCCTTCAAAATGGAAGAGAAATAAGACAGTCTTAGAAAAAAAAAAAAGGTTGAAAAAAATTTTTTTGCAAGGAGATCTATCTGCCTTGCAAAAACTGTTAAAGAAATTATTCAAAGAGAAAGAAATTATATAGGTCAGAAATTTGGATGTATATAAGGAAAGGAATAGTACAAAAGAAAGAACAAATAAAGGTAAACTTTTTTTTTATTATTATTCTTAATGGAACTAGTAGATAACAATTTGGTCACATAATGACAATGTATTTTGTGATTATAGCTTATAGAAAAGTAAAATGAATGACAGCCAGGTTTTAGGTTATGGAAAGAAGAAACTGAGAATACTCTGTTATAAAGTAATTGTATTACCTGTGAAACAGTATACTGCTATTTGAAAGAAACACTGGAAAGAAAATAATTACTACTGATAATTTTCTTCGATTTTTTTTAATGAAACCACAATGGAAGTAGGAAAGTAATTTTGAGATTATATATTTAAGAAATAGAGCCCTTGGCTACCAAGGAATAATGTCCTCTAAGGAATTAGGGTCTAACTAAGCTTTTCAGAGTTTCTCAGTCTAGGAATTAAAGAAAATTTTAACGAAGTGAGGAAAGATGATCAAAGAAATAGACTATAGAAAGAAGGAAAATGAAGTCTGATAAAAAATCAGTTCTCAGTAGAGTACTTCCAACAGAAGGGGTATGTTCACTCTGCAATAAATTTATTTTAGACATTTATTGAGCAATTGTTGCATGCTTATCATGTATCTCATACATTTCAGCATTATTTCTGTTCCTTAATTAAATAAGAAGCAAACACTGATACTCTTTATCCCTACAAAAGCACTGAAATTATTCTAGCAGATTAAAATTTAAGGTGATTGGTGGGGAGAGGTTGATACTAAGAAGCCTCCCAAAAAGTACTTGAGACCCTTTTGGAACTGGATTCAAGAAATGAGATGACAAGATATATATGACAAGAGATATGATGAGATAGATAAAAGAGAATTAATATAAATATTTTAATTAAATGAAAATAAAAAGTTCACTTTACTACTAGATTATAAGGCTTTCATTCTTTCTTCCTCTGAAGGAAATCCTCTCATTAGCAAGAAACTAAATTTGGCCTGATACACCCAGAGCAATAACAGTTTTTATTTCACAACTTTATTTACAAGGTAAGATACAAACTTCTCTATTGGGCCTATTAGGAGAAGAAGAACTTTAGCCCAAAACAAAAAACAACAAAATTCATAAGTTGTTAGTTATATCTACCCCTAAAGAGAGCACCTAAATGCTAAGAATATCCTGATTTGGGGTATAAAGGTAAATAAACTGAACTGAAAGAAAAATTCTGAAAGATTTAACTACATCCATGAAATTCTATGCCTCTTCCAATGAAAGAAAAAAAAATCTCAGGAATTAGACTAAATAAATTACCTACCTGAATTAGCAAAAGATGAATTTTAAAACATTTTAAAAAGGAACACCTTTTAAAGAACCTTAGGATAATCAACCTGGTAGCAACCTAGTTCTCACAGAATGAAATTAAATCATTTGTAATTGGTATAGTGAAGCAACAGTTTATTCTCAGTTCTCTGCTCAAAATGATTATGTACAGGTTATTTTTATTAAACAGATATTCACAGAACAGTTGAAAATAGCTTAGTTCTACCTAAGCATCTCCTTTTCATATTACTCATTTGCCTATCAGGAAGCTCTGATTTCACAAATAAACCAAGAGGAGTCAGTACAAAAATCTGACTTACAGGGGCATCTGAGTGGCTCAGATGGTTAAGAGTCTGCCTTTGGCTCAGATAATGATCTGTAGGTCCTGGGATCGAACCCCATGTTGGGCTCTTAGCTTCTTCCTCTCTTGCTTCTCCCTCTCCCTGTGCCTCTCCTCCTGGTTATACTCTCTGTCTCTCACTCTCAAATGAATAAATAAAATCTTAAAAAAAGTCTGACTCAAAAATGTATCACAAATGTAAACAAAGTTTGACATTATCAGGTTTTGCCATACTGGAAGTTTGATAATATTTTGGAGACAGATTTTTGCTTTTAACACAATCTATACTAAATTATATCTATTTTGTGTTACTCAGTTCCACTTCACTTATTAATAAAAATGGCATTTAAAAAACTCCATGACAGGGGTGTTTTGAGGAAGATGGTGGCGAACTAGAAGAGCCTTAGGTTTGTATGGTCCCATGAACACAATCAGATAACTATCAAATCATCCTAAATACCCCAGAAATCAACCTGAAGACTAACAAAACAAACATCACAATTAAAGGCTGAGAAGAGACCGCAACGAAGAAGACATGTGTTCACTAAACTAAAAAAGAATAAAAACAGTAAAATTTTTCTAAAAATGTAAAAACTCCATGGCTTTTAAGAAACCAGTCTTACGGTATACCTGGGTGGCTCAGTGGGTTGAGCCTCTGCCTTTGGCTCAGGTCATGATCTCAGGGCCCTGGGATGGAGCCCCACATCGGGCTCTCTACTCAGCGGGAAGCCTGCTTCCCCCCTACACCCACCCCGCCTTCCTCTCTGCCTACTTGTGATCTCTCTATATGTCAGATAAATAAATAAAATCTTAAAAAAAAAAAGAAACCAGTCTTACTCATTTTTTCTTCAAAGTGCAATTGGTAGGAGATTTTAGGTATAAGCAATGACTTGACTTAGAACATGTTATCACTACAACCATTGAAAGCATGTTAGCTACAACCATGGAAACCAAAAAACACCGAAGAAAGTAACTACTGATCTAGAATCGTATGCCCAAATAAAGCTGTCCTTACTCAGCCCTGAAAGTAAAAGTTGTACTATGTGAATGTTTCTAACATTCCCTTTGAGGGATAACATGTTCTAAGTCAAGTCATTGCTCATACCTAAACTCTCCCACCAATTGCACTTTGAAGAAAAAATGAGTAAGACTGCTTTCTTTTCTTTTTTTTTTTTTTTAAGATTTTATTTACTTTCAGGGCTGAATAGAACAGCTTCATTTGCACATACTATTCTAGATCAATAGTTTTGCTATCAGTTAGACCTAATTGAGCTTGTAGGTAATCAGGCTTTGTTCTCTGGTTTCTTTTACAGCATTTCCTATGTCTTTTAGGGACTGCAGATTCAGCACCATGTCTAGGTGTAGATTTTGTTTTATTAATTTTCTTGAGGACTCAATGTATTTCTTAAATCTTTTACCAATTCAGAATAATGCCTCATTTAGTCTTATTTCCTTTACTTGATTATACTCCTTAATAAAAAGTATAGTTTGCACTTAATTGTAGTTCAAACAAAAGCAAGTGGAAGAAGGTGCTCAATAAAATTTTGTTGATTTTTAACTTTTTCCAAATATTCATTATTGAAATAGCAGAAGCAAGCCTAAAAAAGAACCCTGTAACCCAGCTGATTATTCATTTATCCTCCCAATTCTTTCTGGGGATTTCTCAGTCTCATACATTTCAGACTAAAATATTTAATACAATCTACATGGTGTATTCTTAGATTTTAAAGTGAATAAGAGTGACTAATAATGAATAAGATACTGTTTAATTTGGGCTTTTTGTAATATTTTACCTGCTGTATATATCTACAAAAATACTGCAGCTAAAATCCAGCATGGCTGATTCCAAAGCACGCTCATGTTACTATGAGACTGAACTTTACTACTGGATAATCTGAGCATCTGTAGTACTTCCACTGTCAGAAAATCTGAGTGAAATACTACAGTTGCCAGAGTATGTCACCCCTATAGCCCTTCCAGCCTCAACTCCTTCTTAATTACGATCTCTACACCTTGAGACATAGATACAAAACACTGGGTCAGTTTTCAGTGCTAGGAGAATAACTTAGCATCAATTTCATGTTACTGTCCAAGGAAGTGGGTAGGAGAGTCTTGGCCATCTCAAAGAAAAGTCAACTCCTTCAGATTTTTAGGTTGTGATTTGAGGAATGCAGTAAGAGCTTTGTAGAAAGAAATCACCTACAGTTCTCCCTTCTGTAAGATCTCATTATTCTGCCTCATGGCCTCACCTGAGCTTTGATTAATTAAAAATTACTTATTCATTATCAGTATATATACTTACATTTGTTGTGTGTCTGTGTGTGTATATAGCTCATGTATTTCAATACTTATTTCAAAATGTATATATCCATCTATATAGATAAGATGGATATAGGTTTCTACGAGAGTATATAGGCACTTATGCATACACACACACACACACCTATATTTTATTAATTTCCATATTTACCTATCTATAGAGAGTAAACTACAAATATATATGCATGTATATGTACAGGTATGAACAGGTTGTTGAGGGCCTAGAAGCAATGACAATGCCACTAATGCACAGACCTTGGTGTGTATATAGTGTATGTATATATGTACACATATGTAAACACTTTTTCAATAATTGTAACTGAGCTCATTGGAGAGAGGGTTGATTCAGAGGCTTGGGTTTTATGTGCCATTCTCCACTAGGAGGAACCATGGATCCTAAGAGAAAAGGTGGATTCAGGGCTTGGAGCACAGCAACTAGAAATCTGAAAAAAAGGGGGATTTTTGTACCAAGAAATAAGAAAATACTGAAACACCAATGAATAAATGTTAATATAACACAAAAAATTGCTTGACAAAAATTCTTCTGGTCAAATCTGGGATAATTTAGGCATTAAAATGATGACAGCAATATGTTATACGAGTCACTGAATAAAATAAGAATCTATAAGTCTAAAATGATATAAACAACTGAATGAATGAAATTTTTTAAAAAAAGAGAAAGCTCTTTCTTATGTAGAATACCAACTAACATATATAGAAGACATGATGGAATTAAAAAAAAATCAATGGATGGTAAAATTAATAGGGTGAGGTTCTGAAAAGAACAGTCTCAAGTACCTGCCAAAAAAGGTACCTATTAGTTACAAAGAGGAAAATAATAATATATGGTATGATCTGACAGACATCACCAATATTTGAACAAACAAAAAATGTACTCTTTTTAAAATTAAAATATAGTTGACATATAATATTAGTGTCAGCTGTACAACATAGTGATTCAACATTTATATATATTATGAAATGTGTACCATGATGTCTACTTAACATCTGTTACCATACATAAAGTTACTACAGTATTATTGACTATATTCATTCATCCAAAATCAGGTACTCTTGATATCATGCACTGAGGACAAAAAGTCATTTCTAGGGTATTTCTGTCAAAAACACATAACCTGAATGTAATCATGAGAATACATATGAGAAAATCAAACTGAGGGGCATTCTACAAACTCCTCAAAAAATGTTAGTGTCTAGAAATATAATGAAAGGCTAAAGAATGATTCCAGATTAAAAGAGAATAAAAGGACAATGACAATTAAATGCAGTGTATGAACCTGGATATGACCTTGGACTTGAACAATATCAGCTATTAAGTATATTATGTGACAATTGGCAAAATTTAAATGTGGCTTGTAGAGAGTATTAAATTAAATCAATATAAAATTGCCTGATTCTGATAACTGTACTATAGTTATTATTCAAGAGAATGTTATTGTTCTTAAAAGATACATACAAATGTACTGGTGGTAAAGGGTATGATGTTTGCAACTTATTCTCAAATGGTTCAGAAAAAAAAACATATAATATACATGATTCTTTATAATCATGCAACTTTCCTGTAAGTGTGAAATCATATCCAAACAAAAAGTTATTTTAAAGTTTCCTAAACTGCTCATATTCCTACTTCAGGTGCTACTGACACTGCATCTATTTTCACAGTTATTTCAACTGAAATGTGGCAGGCGACTAATAGGGTAACAAAAATTTGCTTTCATTAAAACATTTTAATTTCTTGAAATGTTATGACAGGATCACAACTATACTCTATGGGTATAATTTTCATCCTTTATTGCTTGTCAAAATCAAGGACTCAATGGAGTAAATCTTAGAGTTTGCTAAGTTTGAGCCAGTGTTTATCTCCCACCTAAAATTCTCAAATTCTCTTAACTTCCCCCATTAATCTCTAATTCCCCAAAACTCAATTCAAATGCTACCTCCTACTTTACATTTTTACTTATTCTACCAATGAACTCTACCTTTATTATGCTATTTAGTGTTCCATTTTGATTCTCTCACATTCTCATTTATCCACTGAAGTGAGCACCTTAAAAGCAAAAATTATATCCTACTTTATTTTAGCATCAACCACACTGTAGATAAGCAATATATAAAAAATGAGTGAATGAAAAACAATGGGTAGTGCTTGCAAACATGTGGCTTTTCAGTTTATCAAGAACTATAAGTAATACAGCACACTTGAAACTCTGCATATAACTTCTAATTCCCTCAAAAACTTAACTAATTATATCCTACTATTGACTGAAAGCCTTACTAATAAGTAATGTAGTCAGTTAAATAACACATATGTTGCATGTTATATATATTTTGTACATAAGAATATATGTATATATGTATATATGTATACGTATATATACATATATACATATACATATATATATACATATATACGTATATACATATATTCTTATAATAAGGTATGCTAGAGAAAAGAATATATTATATATATATTATATATATATATTATATATATTAAGAAAATCAAAAGGAAGAGAAAACACATTTACAGTACTATACTGTATTTACTGAAAAAAATCTGTGGTGGACCTGCATAGTTCAAACCTGTGTTATTCAAGGGTCAACTATTACACTGGGACTGAGAATCATTTAAAATAAAGATCTACCCAGTACGTCACCTAACTATTTAAAAAACAACACTTCCCCCTCTTAATGCCCCATTTATCCAAACTCTACATTCCATCATAGCTCCCTCCTAGGAAAAGGTGGGGGCGTGGAGGGTTGGAGAAGAGGGAGAGATGGAGGAAGAAAAAAACCATATACTTTCTAAATAATTAAAGTTTAGTATTATTCAATAATGTCAGTTTGGTTAAATCTAAAAAAGTTCTCTTGCATCTTTACATTAAAGAGACTATGAAATGGCAATGAGTTGTTTAATTAGAACTAAAGCAGATTTACCCCAGGTGCATGTCCTCTTAAGTGAGAGCTACCTACCTCTTAAATTTCACTAAAATTGTCTCCATCTCATCCCTATTTTCCCTCTTAAAAGCTTTTATACATCACCATCAGTGGGTACATTCTAATCTTTAGTCTTTTGAAGTAACTGCTTTTTCAGCATATCTTTGAAATAAAATTCATTCCTCCAATCTTCCATTAGCATTCCCTGGAGTTCTAGTCTGTATTCCTAGCTGTCCTTCATTTAGATCAGCTTCAGCTGGGATGCTCTCACATTTTCCTTTTACCTCTTCAAAAGAAGAGTCCTCCTTATTTTATGCCATCCTTTCTCCAATAACCATATTCTTAAACAGCTTACCAGAGCAATAGATTTGTAAATGTATTCACCTAACTCCTGATATCTCCTAGAGATTTCATGGGCACCTCAAACTAACTACATTCAAAGTAAATCCAACTATACATGTTTTAGATACCTATTTTCCCCTAGCACATTCCTCCGGTACATTCATCAATAACACAAATGGCACCATCATGCACCTAGCTTCTCAAGCCACAAAAATGTCTTGAGTCCTTCTCCTTCATCCTCAACCTACAATCAATCATCAAATCCCTCAAATGGATAGTGGAATTTCTCCACATTTCCTCATGTCTACTATCACCATTCCAGTCCATTGTAGTTATCAAAAGGTAATTATCTCTCCCTTGGATTGTGTCTGTAGCTTCCTTCTGCTATATTTAAATTTTTTTTTTTTATTAATTTTATTTATTTATTTGACAGAGAGAGAGATCACAAGTAGACAGAGAGGGAGGAGGAAGCAGGCTCCCCGCCAAGCAGAGAGCCCGATGTGGGGCTCGATCCCAGAACCCTGGGACCACAACCCGAGCCGAAGGCAGAGGCTTTAACCCACTGAGCCACCCAGGCGCCCCCCTTCTGCTATATTTAATACCTACTTCC
Source organism: Taxidea taxus jeffersonii (assembly GCA_003697995.1). Classification (NCBI taxonomy): domain Eukaryota; kingdom Metazoa; phylum Chordata; class Mammalia; order Carnivora; family Mustelidae; genus Taxidea; species Taxidea taxus. The sequence continues at coordinate 43,451 of RCUC01152255.1, forward strand.
TTCAGACCCTATCTCCTGTTAGCAGGCCCACTACTCATTTAAAAATGTAAATATGAGGGACACCTGGGTGGCTCAGTTGGTTAAGCGGCTGCCTTCGGCTCAGGTCATGATCCCAGCGTCCTGGGATCGAGTTCCACATCGGGCTCCTTGTTTGGCAGGGAGCCTGCTTCTCCCTCTGCCTCTGCCTACCACTCTGTCTGCCTGTGCTCGCTCTCTCTCTCTCTAACTAATAAATAAATAAAATCTTTAAAAAAAAATGTAAATATGATAAATTCCCAGTACTATTAGGGTAAGACCCCAGTCCTTAAATTATGCAATGTCCTATTAGACCTGGCCCTGGCCTACTTCTCAATTCATTTATAGCATTCTATTTCTTCATTTTTGTCTTGCGTAGCCACAATGACTTTAAGTTTTCAGAAATATCAGGATCTTTTCTAGCTCATAACCTTTGCAAACACTGTTGCTTTGTTTGGATTCCTCTTTCCATTCTTTGCTTATTCAGTTTAACATCTTCCTTGCCTGGCCCCCAATCTACCCACAACACACAGCTGAGAATCTTGCATTCCTCCTTCCTAACATTTAGATCATTAATGATGTCTTTTCCAAAATCTGTCTTTGCCTTCAGACTTTGATCTTTCAACTATATAAATCTGTCTCAGGCTGAACATCTAGGGCCTAACCCATGTAAAGGAAATATATTTTTAATAAAAAGTAATAATAATAGCAAACATATACATAACATTTACACTAATGTAAGTTCCTTCAATAAATCTTCACTTTTTAATCTTCACAACAACTCTATAAAGGAGGAAACCACAGCATTTAAATGGTTATGTAACCTGCCCATGGTCACATAGCTAAATAAGTCACAGAGTCTGGATTCAAATGTAGGCAATTTGCCTGTCCTGAAGTCTAGAATCTATTTTCTGAACTTATATGATATACTGCATCTCCTGTGTTAAAAGTCAATAAAGTCAAAAGACTGCTAATACTACATTATGTCCACATTCATAATGAAAAGATATTTAGTTTAGAGGTTAGTAAAAGAAAGATGTAATCTTTTTTTAAAATATTTTATTTATTTGTGTGTGTGTGTGTGTGTGAGAGAGAGAGAGAGAGAGAGAGAGAGAGAGAGAGAGAATGTACACAAGCAGGGGATGCTATAGGCAGAGGAAGAAGCAGAATTCCCACTGGCAAGGAGCCCAATTCAGGACTTGATCCCAGCACCCTGGGATCATGACCTGAGCCAAAGGCAGACACTCAACCAAGTGAGTCACCCAGGTGTCCCAAGAAACATGTGATTTTTATCCCATGAGGTTCAAAGATCCTACCCAGTCAGTCCTGTCCCTTTGGTTTAAGAATCCCTGGCCTAAGCATTATCACCCAGAGCCTGCAGAACTTCCCACAATAAGCAATACCCTGGTCTCAAAAGGGAAAATTGTCCTAATCCATATCTTTTCTGAGATGTACACTATAAAAAGCAGAGTTCTAGATTACTTTCCTGGCTATACAAATTTATATGATTTTAGTTTTACTATTAGGCATATTCAGATGATTTGAGATGAAACGTTAGAGCCCAATTTTCCCTGCTTCTCTTAATATCAATTGCCTATGTTTCAAAAACAAGAAGAATAAGGATTCCATAGTTCCTGAACTCAGGTACTCAGGACAATACAATCATTGTGTCATCTGGGTAAAGAATCCCACTAATTTTTCGTGATCTTTTCCTCTATCCTTGTCACTCTGTTGAAGTAGATATTTATAAAACCAACTGCAGGGACGCCTGGGTGGCTCAGTTGGTTAAGCAGCTGCCTTCGGCTCAGGTCATGATCCCAGCGTCCTGGGATCGAGTCCCGCATTGGGCTCCTTGCTCGGCAGGGAACCTGCTTCTCCCTCTCCCTCTGCCTCTGCCTGCCTCTCTGTCTGCCTGTGCTCTCTCTCTCTCTAACAAATAAATAAATAAAATCTTAAAAAAAAAAAAAAAAACAACTGCAAAGGCAAATGGGCATATTTGAATGACTCTGTGCCAATTTTTATCAGCATAGTCAAGTAAACACATTACAGTTCACATGTAGATTAATATAGTTTAATAACAGGTATGAGAAAGTCAGAAAAAGAAGCAAACTATACATCAGATATCAGATATGCAAATAATAAAATTGCTATATTTACTCTATTGAATGAAAAGTACTTCCAAAAAATAAGACTATACTGTAATTAGCAAAACAAAACAAAAACACACAAAAAACCAGGTACACTAATAAACTCAGAGCAGTCTTTGCTATGCCATCTGAAAGCTTCAAGTAATTTGTAAAACTGAGATAGCATCAGCAATTACATTATGGATTAACACTATCCCTATTTATCTTTTTTTTCAAAACAAGGTAACTATTCCCTGCAGTGATAGTAGGAATGAAAACGATACTATTTTCACCAGTCTTTGTTTACCTTCCGACATAGAGGGCTTTAACAATTTAACAAGAAAGTGTAGAAAAGAAGACAATTCTATTGGACATAATAATGTAGATTCTACTGGGAATCACAGTTTTAAGAAAGATGGCCTATCTTGGGGCACCTGGGTGGCTCAGTGGGTTAAAGCTTCTGCCTTTGGCTCAGGTCATGATCCCAGGGTCCCGGGATCCAGCCGGGCACTGGGCTCTCTGCTCAGTAGGAAGTCTGCTTCCTCCTCTCTCTCTGCCTGCCTCTCTGCCTACTTGTGATCTCTGTCTGTCAAACAAATAAACAAAATCTCTAAGAAAGATGGCCTATCTTAAGTCAAGAGATACTCTCTTTCATAACCACTCTCACTGAGGGAGAGGAAGAAAACAGTTTCCTCCCATTCTCCTGTTTCTCCAACTAAAAGCAAAAAAAAAAAAAAAAGTTAGATTTCAACTTCCAGCCACAGTGGAATTACTGGTACTTGGATTTACCTTTTTTGTTATAAACAAGTAGACAACTGTATGAAATACATTAAATTGTTTTCAAACAGTGGGGAAATACATGATACAGATCTGTGATCCCTAAGAGAAAAGTAAACAAAGGAGAGGAGCCCCATAATTACCCCAGCTTTCCACCTGAAGGCAATTTCCAGGCTGTGACCCAGTTACGATAAAACCCAAGCAGAACCCAGTGGCTTTAACAAGTTCTGGAGAAAGATTCAAGTTTAGGGAAAATGAGGCAACTGGAATTTGCAGGGAAAATATCCGACATAAGGGACTGATGGAGAAAAGGAGCTCAAGAAATCAACATATGAGCTTCTTTACAACTTTGGCTAAGCTGTATATGCACAGGGAGAAACTACCTAGGAACCAAAGAAAACTACTGGGAAAAAAACACTGGGAAGTTTAAAGGTGAATGATTTCAAAAAATTTTAAAGTGCTTGAAGACATCTGAGTTAAAGCCAGTCCCAGTGAAAAGGCTTCACCACATACCTGGAGTATTCAGTAGTGACCCAAGGAGGATAAAACCTCAGAAGAGAGCTAAAATATCACTAGAGTAAGAACTACCCTAGATCTACTTTAGTAAAGCTTAAAAACAAATCTATAACTGATCAAGCTGCTCCACAACAAACTTAATGGCTGCCAAAACAAATATAATGTTCTTTAAAGGGAGACAACAATATCCATTCACTGATATAACATTTATAATATCCACCATGCAATACAAATCACTACAGACATTCACAGAAAAGGGGAAGTGTGATCCACAAATGAGGGGGGGGGAATCAGTCAATGAAAATAGATCTAGAAATGACAGAAATGATGAAACTAGGAGGCAAGTACATTAAATAAGTTACTGTAAAAACACTCAAGGATATAAAGGAAAACATAAATATAATTAAAAAATGGATAAAAAAACAAAAACGGTGCTACAGAGAAATGAAAAATATAGTTTCAGAAATAAGGAATTCAATGGGTAAATTTAACAGGAAATTAAAAACTGGAAAAGAGTAGATGAGGGCATATGAAGATACAGCAATAAAGGCTATCCAAAATGAGAGAAAAGATGGAAAAAATGAAGAGCACTTCAGTACCCTTTCAGACAATGACAAGCAGTTTAACATACATGTAATTGGAGTACAGGAAGTGAGAAAGAGGAAAGAAGAAATATTTGAAAAAATAATGGAACATCACCTTTCAGAGTTGATAAAAACTATAAACCCACATATCCAAGAAGCTCAACAAAGAATATAACCAGAAAGAACCCCAAGGCACATTCATAACCAAATTGCTGAGACCCTGTGATAAAGAGAAAACCTCAAAAGCATACAGAGAAAACAATATATTATATTGAAGGGATCAAAGATAAGAAAAACCACTTCTCGAAAGGAATAACCTAAGCCAGAAGAAAATAAGGAAACACTTTTAAAATAATACAAGAAAAAAATATCCTATCCCCTGGAAATCTACATTCAGTGAAGCTATCCTTCAATAATGAAGGCAAAATAGAGACCTTTCTGGACAAATAGAAGTCAAGAAAATTAACTGGCAGCAGACTGGTACTAGAAATATTATAAGATAATCCTTATGCTAAAGAAAATGACTCCAGATGGAAACACACATATAGGAAGAAATGGAACCACAATGTTATGAGGCTCTCACATTATATGTGAAGTAATATAATTTTATTTGAAGATAAACTGTGGAAAGTTAGGGATGCATATTGTAAACCTCAAAGCAATCAATAGTAAAGTAAAACAAAGTGGCATAGCTAACAGCCAAAAGAGGAAGTAAAGTGGATAACTACCAAAAATACAAAGTATTTAATTAGATTTATTACTTTCAGCTAAGGTTTTTCTTATGCATGAAAGGATAAACTTTTAATGAAGTCTGTAATATACACTAGTTATTTCCCTATCTCTTTCTTTCTTTCTTTCTTTCTTTTTTTAAAAAGATTTTTATTTATTTATTTTTCAGAGAGAGAGAGAGAGAAAGAAAGAGCACACAAGCAGGGAAAGTGTCAGGGAGAGGGAGAAGCAGGCTCCCCACTGAGGAAGGAGCCCAATGTGGGATGCAGAACGCAGGACTTGATCCCAGGACCCTGAGATCATGACCTGAACTGAAGGCAGATAGATGCTCAACCAACTGACCACCTAGGCATCCCTCCCCATTTCTTTTTGCACAGACATTAATTATACAGTTTCTCCATGGATGTAAACTATACAATCAGAATACAGATATTCTAGAAATTCAATGAAGACCATTCTGCCAAAACAAACAAACAAACAACTAGATTTAGATAAAATATAATTTTTTTGCAAACCCAGGTGTTAATTATTATCAGTCATATATGACAATATCAAAAGAATAGGAATGATCACAATTTGAACTGATGTTCAGAGGTAAATCTTTTCTCAGAGTATGAGAACATAACCATTCGTTTTGAACACAATTCAAGACATTTTAAAAGTAGATTCAGGGGCACCTGGGTGGCTCAGTGGGTTAAAGACTCTGCCTTCAGCTCGGGTCATGATTTCAGGGTCCTGAGATCAAGCCCCGCATCGGTCTCTTTGCTCAGCAGGGAGCCTGCTTCCCCCTCTCTCTCTGCCTGCCTCTGCCTACTCTCTGTCAAATAAATAAATAAAACCTTAAAAAAAAAAAAAAAGTACATTCATTCTGCGAAAGACCTAACAGGAAAAAATAATGTTTCTACTTCTAAAATTCCATTAAGAAACGAAAACAAAGATCCCTGCACAATTTCAAAAAGTAAACTTTAAATATTTATATATTAATTTAATGAATGCATGCTAAAGTTAGTCACCAATAAAATACAAAACTTTTTTTTAATACAAAACTTCTTAAACTGAAAAAATACCTTGTATTTTGGCTTTCCAAAAGCAAATGAACTAAAAAAAAATTACCTTAAATATATAATACATAATTTTAGTGATATCTGAAAGCTATTTTATTATATAAAATATTTTGCTTTGGAGAGCCTTACCAGCTGGTACCATTTGCCCAGAGAGACAGCTGTTTTTTAGTTTCCCTATCTCAGCACGTTTCCAACTGTCAGTTCTAACTGTATGCAATCCCATAGTGACAGAATACTTTAAGAGAAATGGCTCATTAACTGTGAATCTACAAAGTCCACTCTCTTCAGTGAATTCAAATTAAACCCACAGACTTTCTAGCTCATAACAGAATTCCCCACACATTTTTTGTTGTTCTTTTGCACTGTCGACTCAAAGTAAAATATTCACACCATCTACTATCAAATATTTTGCTCAATCCTATAAATGCACTGACATAAAAAAATGGTAGTGGAAGTATTTCTTCAAAAATTATGAATTAAGGATTTATTTTAATAAAATAAAAACTTCCCAATTCTGTTACAGTGTAAGTAGCTTACAATTTTGCAGAGTACTATGGACAGTAATACTCAAGTGTGTAATGTACAAATGTTTCTTAGAAAACTCCTAGTAACAACTCTAAGAAGATATTAAAAGGGACGAAATAAATAGGATACCTCCTCATTGTTTTATAGGCTACAAAATTCCTAACTAAACCTTTCACCTCTCATCTGTGCCAGGAAGAACTGCCAGTTGTTTTTTTCTAGGTTGCCAATACTGACACTATATTTTTCTTTAATATTTCTACCAAATCAGTCATCACTAAACCTAAGTTGTTTGAATAACTTGTTGTCAGGCTCCAGAAGTTATCTAGTTCAGCTATACTAGGTTTTAGCTAACAAATACTTTATGTGACACATTACTTGTGCCCTGAGTTGATTTTAATATTAGCATAACACAAAGACAGTTGTTCTAGGAGCTAGAAGGGAAATCAGTACAGATGAACATTAAATATGTTTTCTAAGTACTTCAGTATAGCTTCAACTAGTTATTCTGTATTCAGAGAGATACTTCAGGATGCAAAGCAAACCTAAAAAAATACAAAATCTTTCCATATAGTATATTCTACATACTTCTCAGCAATCAAAACCTACATTTAACCTTAGGTTTGCAAAATCGTATTACTGGTAAACACTTTGACAAACTGGTCCTCCCTTTTTCAAGTTACAACTGCTCTAATTCTACAAAAAGAAGTTGAAATATATCACTTTCTAATTCAAGATTTGATAATCTCATGTAATCAATTAACCTCTGCCTCAAACTATTTCACCTGTAAGAATAGACCAGACACAACTTTCTCCACAGGATTTTTTTTTTTTTTTTTAGAGAGAGAGAGAGAGAGAGAGCATGAGAATCAATGTGGGGCTCAATCTCACAACTCTGAGATCATGACCTGAGCAAAATCAAGAGTTAGATGCTTAACAGATTGAGCCATCAAGGTGCCCCAGTACTGGAAAATATTTTTAAGTCAACTTACAGTCAATGACTTATGCTAGTTTTTGTTAAAGTATTCCATACAGTTTTGAACATTGTTATACTGACCCCAAACACTGTTTGAATAAATTAAGTTCCAGAAATCTGTGTAAATTCTATATCATACTGCAAAATAATCAGAATCCCTCTGTTCTGATCAAACAGTTCACAAATGCCCAGAAAGAGATTCTCAATAGTATATGTTATCTGTACACACACACACACACTCACATATATGAATATGGATATGTGTAGATGCATGAGTGCATCCCCAAAAGAAAAGAGGTTCAAGGAACAATTTGTGCAGTCTTTTCTTTAAAAATTGGGGGGAAAAAAACCCTGACAAATTCATGAAGAATAAAATAAAGAGTGTAATGAGAAGTCCCATCTGCCTATGACATAATAGCCAAGCATGATTTTTTAGAATCTTTTCCTTTAACTAATTTAACAAAATGTTCTTAAAACCTAGAGAGTATTGAGGTGGGGGTGGGGTATCAATTAGCATATATTTTGGAAATCAAATATAGTTTATCTTTATCGGTAATAGAATTTAGCCTAATTTTCATTTCTATTATTTCTAAAATCCTAATTAATCTCGAGGAAAGGAAGAAAATAAAAAGATGTACAAACTTAAAATATATCCATCCTTCTTCTGGATGAAAGATATATTTGTAAAATATTTGTATTTAAAAAAAAAACCTATATATATTGCAAAATATACTTTGCATTAAATATCTACCTGAATAAAGATTTTTCTTCCCCAGAGTATGGAAAGACAAAAATTTAGTATAAAAGGACATTGGCTCAGAACAACATACCAGATGAACATAAAAGGTTAATTTTAATAATCAAATTCATAATTCATCTAATCTAGGAAATGCCAAGAATAGTTTAAAGAGATATTCCATTTAACATGAACTAATGCACCAACTGTCAGTAACAGTGAAGATGACTAAATGATTCTGAAATACAATATGCTTGTGTTTAATGACATCAGTAGACATGTAGGAAATTTGCAATAGATTATTTGCCCAGTTACTATGCTGCTTGAAAAACCATTACTAGACTACAAATCTTATTCTACTTTTAGAACTGCCCATGATCCAAGAAAAGAAAAAAAATAGCATAAAACATATTATTCTTTTCTTAGACAGGTACATTTCAGTGAAAATACAATTTTAAGAATGTTATGCTTTTGTTTCTGGCACAGAAAAACCTCTCTAAGCATTATTCATATTATTTCTCTCCCCTAAAGTTAACATACTTTAATGCCATATGGGCACAAATTTACTTCTGTTCATTTAAACTTGCAATTAAACTTTATAACATAGAAAACTGCTAAAGTAAAATAATCCCATTCCACTAAAAGGCTTTTTTTTTTTTTTTTCTAAAATAACATGGATGATGTGCCAAATGGCTGGGGTGGTAGCTCATTATACCTTCAGAGAGAATCCAAGTTTGAGGCTTATCTTGGGTTCTCACACGTAGTGGCAAAACCCTGGAGTGCTATAAAGGGTTAGAAAGGGCAGATCTAATGCCTGAATTGAGTGAATTTATTCAGAGGAAGCTAGTTGTCTAGTAATCTAATGAGCAGTGCATTCATATATTGATCAATGCATTTTATTTTAACTTTATTAAATAACAAAGTCCTTTGTATCTAAAATACTCAAACCATTCTACAGTAAGAACCCTTTGTGCTACCCAGAAAATATTCTTGTTTTTCTTTAATCTATGTCAACTCCTTTAAAATCATGAAATCCTATTTAGAGAATGAAATAATTTGTGAAATTCCAATTAATAGGGAATTATAAAATTAATATACTTTCAAAGAAATAAGTGGCAGGATCTGGTCCGGCATATCAATAATCCTAAATATATATTCATAAAGGGTAGATGACAACATAAAGCATCCCCAGTTATAGGAGAAAGATCAAAGAAAGACTTCTAAGGAATCAGGCATAAACATGGAGGGAAAAGCCTGGACACATAAAACAACATTCTCTATTGTGCCTTCCGTATCAACAGTGATAAAATTTACTCCATACACAGAGTCTGAATAATGTTGTTAGAGCAATTAAATTATTCAGTGTTAATAACTGTATACAAATTCCAGTTATTAGCAACATGACAAGTAAGCCAAAAAATAGATGAAGTTCAAAAGCAAAAATAAATAATGCCTTTTTAAAACTGAAATGCAGTCATTTATCTGATTACATTAATCAACCTCATAAAGAGCATCCTATACTTAATATTTTACTTAATGGTGAAAGTCTGAATGCTTTCTTCCTAAGACTAGGAAGAAGACAATGATTTGCACTTTTAACACTCTTATTAAACACCGTGGTAGAAGTTTTAGCCAGTGCAATTAGATAAGAAAAGGAAATAAGAGACATACAAATCCGGAACATAGAAATGAAACTGTTCCTATTTGCAGATGAAATGTTGTCTACATAGAAAATCCCAAAGATTCTACCATGAAAAAAATAAAATCCTGGAATAAATGAATGCATCAAGAAACCAGGATACAAGATAAACTTATAGAAATCAATCTTATTTCTACATACAGAAATAAAAATATGAATGCCTAAGTTAAAAATATAATACCATTTACAATCACTCAGACAAATTACATACTCAGTATACAATTAATAAAAGAAGTACAGGACTTATACACTGAAAACTATAAAATGTTGGTGAAAGAAATCAAACACATAAAGAAATGCAGACACACACACACACACACACACACACACACACACAAAGAAATGCAGACACATACTGTGTTCATGTAAGAGTCAACATAAAAAGATGTCAGTTCCCCACAAATTGATAAGCAAGTTAATGCTTAAATATTATTAAGTGTTATTAAAATCCAAGCAAATTCTTTTAAGATATAGATAAGATTATTTTAAAACATGTATGAAAAAGTAAAGGAACCAGAATAGATAAAACAATTTTGAAAAAGAAAAAGTAGGAGGAATCAGTCTAACCTTAGCTACAGCAATCCAAAATAGGTGGTATTTTAAGAATGACAGACATATATATCAATGAAACACAACAGAAAACTTTCTTTTTTAAGGATTTTATTTATTTATTTGACAGAGAGAGCACAAGCAGGTGGAGTGGGACAGAGAGAAGCAGGCTCCTCAATGAGCAGGGAGCCTGATGTCACACTCCATATCAGGGCACTGGGATCATGACCTGAGCTGAAGGCAGATGCTTAACTGACTGAGCCACCTAGGCACCCCACAAGAGAAAACTTTTAAGTAGACACATAGATATACGCCCAAGTGAATGTTGAGAAAGATGTTAACAGCAATTCAATGAAGAAAAGACAGTCTTTTTAAGAAAAGGTATTGGAGTAATTGAATACCCATAGGGGGGAAAAATTAACCTTGGCCTAAACCTCACACCACACACAAAATTTAACTAAAAATGGACCATAGATTTAAATATGTAAAACTATAAAACTTCTAGGAAAATACATAGAAAAAAAATGCAAGATGGAGGATTAGGCAAAGTCCTTAGATTTAACACCAAAAACATGATCCATGAAAGAAAAAAAAAATGATAAACTAGACTTCTTCAGAATTAAAAACTCTTCCTCTGTGAAAGACCTGTTAAAAGGATGAAAAGACAATCTATACCCTGGGAGAATATACAACTGATTCTCATTACTCATGGTACATGTGTTCTATAAATTCTCCATGAACACTAAATTAGTTAATATTGAAATACAGGTTCCTGCAAGACTCTGGTCACAACATTTTCATCAACTGATCAATACATAACACAGTTTTATAAGTGTTTTTCTTTAAAATCATTTAATCTGACATATACTGATTCATTAGCATTGAAGTAAAAGCCAATAGCACAGCTTATCTAACATATGCATTTTCTCTATAAGGCATTTCAGTTTCCATGCATTCAAGAACACTAGACAGCACTTCAAAGCTTTCTTGAAAGTCTTTTTAAAGAGAAAAATCAATAAAAGACATAAAAAAGCAATATATATATATAAAAACTCTGCAAAATGTACCCTCGTTTACAATAGGAGAGTTGAAACAGAAGGCAGAGCTTCACCTTGCTTGACCTCAGCTGAAAACCAGTGTAGGGTGTCTCCAATTTTTGCCACATTGTGCATGTCTGTAAATGACTGTAAAAGCACCACAGTATTGATTTTGTTGTTACAAACTAATTTTATCAAGTAGGTGAATTTGCAAATACAGATGCTATAAATAATGAGCACTGATTGTATTTGTAAACCAAACATCTAAAAAAGGATTAGTATCTAGAATATATAAAGAACACAAATTTTTAAAAGTAAAACAACCCAAATAATCCAATCAGAAAATGACCAAAAAACAATGAAACATTTCACAGACAAGAATATACAGATGTTAAATAAGCATATAAAAAGATGTTCAAGATAATTAGCCATTAGAGAAATGCTAATTAAAGCCACAATGAAATATCATACATCTAAGTGAACGGCTAAAATAAAAGATAGGTGACAGTATCAAGTGCTTGGTGAGGATGCACAGAAAATGGATCATACATACATTGCTGGTGGGAATAAAAAATGCTAACAGTCATTATGGAAAACAGTTTGGCAGTTTTTAAGAAAATTCAAGATATAACTACCATACAAGCCAGCAACTGCACTCCTGGGCATTATGCTGGAGAAAAAAAAGCAATTACCCTGATGCAAATACCTACATACAGATGTTTATATCAGAGACGATTTATTCTATTAGTCTAAAACCAAAGGGTAAAAAACCCATGTCCATTAACAGGTGAACAGTTAAACAAGCTATGGTATATCTACACCATGGAGTAATGCTCAGCCATAAATATATATATGTGTGTATACACACACACACACACACA
>RCUC01152256.1:0-25043 GCA_003697995.1 Taxidea taxus jeffersonii
TTTTTTTTTTTTAAATGACAGATGGTAGTTTTCCATGGGGAAGTTAGGGTTCTACCCTCACACAGAAACTGGAAGATAGGGGTTCTATCTTTTTCAATGATTACATTTCAAAGAGATGGTTCCCAGATCCTTAAGAAAGGCATTCTTGGGTTGGAAAACTGTAAAGAGGCTTTTAGAAATATTTACTTATCACAGGGGCAGAGAAAGGATGTACAATTACAAGTTATGTAAAGTAAATGTCCCCAGCAAAGTGAGGTCAGTGGACTAGAGTCAGGCAGCAGCCTGTCCAAGGTTCAGTCAAGCTGAGGGGAACATTAAGGCCCTCTTGGTGAAGACCAGACTTTAGAGTTTTTATGTACTTTATCACTTCCACCTTAAGCATGGGAATTAAAACTCAAGTTCCGGAGTTGGCCAGCCAGTAACTTTTTATTTAATAATGTTTCTGGTTGGTAGAATTTTAAGTCTGTAATGAGTTACTACTTTAAACACTATATAGGGCCCTAGTGACTATTTAAAATGCCTACTTCCTGGCCACAGAGGCCTAAAGAAAAAGTTTTACCGGAATCAAGAGATGGGCATTTAACAATTTTTAGAGAAAATGGCATTAATCAAAACAGTGAGCCGAAGGAAAGAAGATATGCATTCTAAATTTCTATAACATATTTTTATGTTTAGCTTTTAATGTATCTATTCATTTCTTTCTTGGAATAGCATATTTCTTGGAGCATGCTTTTATTTGGATCTGGTGGTACAGATGGTAGAGGGAAGTGTGAGTCCCTTGGGGTGCTGTGAAAATGAGAGTGTTGGGGCTGGAATATAAAATGAAGAGGAAAGACCTATGTGGGAGGTAAAGGAAAAAAAGAGAAGGAAAAATAATAATGATGATGAGACCTGAAGAGTGAAAGAGAATGATCCCTTAAAGAATAGAATGGATGTCAATGTCTGTATCTGTATTTATATCTGTATCTATCTACCTATCAGTATGTATATGTATCCCCATCCAAGCCTCCCCACCACCACTTCTTTTGGAAAACTCAGTACCCTCCCCTTGCTTTGGATAACTCTTCTCCTGGTTTCCCATCAAGTGGTTCCAGGGGAGAGGGGCGAATATAAGACCTGACTCTCTTGGAAGAGTTAGATGTCCTACCCAAGATAAGAGTGATGGTTAAATGATACAGATCAAGATGGGTGGAACTTGATAGGTTGATCAGCTGTTCTGGGTTGCCTATGAGTAGGGTTTCTCAGGATTTTCAGTACTAAAATCAAGATGGCCCCAAAGAAAATGAGACAGTTGGTCACCTTAGAGATGAGGGTTTTTGTAATTCACAGCCAAAACTGCCCTTACTAATAAGACAGGCAACTGTTGTAATCAGCCTCCAAATGAAGATCACCTAATAAGAAATTTAGTAGAGATTTTTGCCTTAATACATCACTGTCAAACCAATTCCTTAAGATATGATTTGGGGTGCTAACTGAAGAATTATAATTTTACAAAATATGAAGGGGATGTGTCCAGTAGCCTGTATTAAAACAAAATAAAGTTTTGTGGAAATTCTCCTATTTAGAGAAGGCCACATCACACACTAATTATGCCATATCCTCACCTCTCCATCTAAACTTTGCAGGTAGGTGCATGTAAAGAACTATTTGGAAAGTCTCACAGTAAATTATAAAGAAACAACTTAAAGGAATTAATTGCATATACTTAATTGGTAATGTGTTGTGTACCACTCAAATCTGTATTCAGACAGTAACCATCCTCTAAAGCCCAAGTCTTGCTTTGGGTTCTCCAAAAAGCTGAGCTTGAGACAAGGATATCAGTGCAGGTAGACTGTTTGGAGGTGAACCCAGGAAGCACAGGTAGGGGGCATAGGGAACATGAAAAGGAGATGAGAAAAGTTAATGGAAATGGAGCTGGTCAGTCCTGTAGGGAATGGGCTCAACCCCACTGAGATTCTCAGGAAAAATGTAGAAATTGCCTCCAGAGTTGTTCCACAGGTGGATAAGGACTCTGGAGTATTTATCCCATAGTTCCTTCCAACTGCTGGCTGAGAGCTATGCTTTGGGATTTTGCAGTTTGGCAGTCTTTCATAGTGGAGGTGCTGGAGGTCACTGCCCACCTTCTACACATGGAAGCGGGGAGGAGTCAGGTGGGTTGAGGTGATGGTGTACAATGCACCAGAAGCTTTGGCCTCAGCATCCTGACATTGCTGCCTATAAATGTTCTCTCAGTCACCCTAGAGAAATCTACCATAAGCTGAGGAAGACCCTTAAAGATGGCGTAGGGTCAATAGGCTTATTTGCTGGTGATCAGTAAAGACTGAGACAGGTGAAGGAGTGATTCACAATTGCACACGCATTCTTGGTTGAGTGGTATTAGATTCTGAGATTCCTGAAGTCCATTCCAGGACACACCTGTCCACATCGAATGCATGAGTGAGATGTGAGACTGTTGGAAATATGATTTTGATGAGGGTGTGAGAAGGAAGCAAAATTACTATCCTCTTGCACTTTAAAAATTACTCCTTTTCAAAAGTATGTCCTTTTCCTTTTCTGCCTTTTAAAAAAAATTCAGCATGAGCTAAGAGGTATAGTTTGCACATAAAATTATAAAATATTTGAAGTATACATCATGGTGATTTGGTATACATAGGCAATGTGAAAGGATTCCCCCTCATCTAGTTAGTTAACATGTCCATCACCTCACAGCTTTATCTTTATTCATTTTCTCTTTTTCTTTTTGGCAAGGGACTTCTACTGTCTTAGCAAACTTCAGTCACACAACACGGTATCATAAACTACTATAGTCACCATATTTTCCATTAGATCCTTAGACCTTATTCATCCTGTAGCAGAAAGTGTGTGCCCTTTTACCAACCCCTCCTTATTTCTCCCAGCCCCAACCACTGGCAACCACTTTTTTAATGGATTCTACCAGTTTTAATTTTTTTCTTGAATTGATCTTAACAGAGCATTTCACTGTAGAAAAATAAAACAACATGTTATCTGGAGCTAGACCTCATACATTTGGATACTGGTTATTGTTCCTGTTCACTAAGAAATTTCAGGCAAAGAAAGTGCTTGAACTCAGTTTCTTCATCTGTGGAATGGGTATAGCATTTCCCATCTCTCAAGGATTCTGCTGCGGTAGACATAAAACCCATTAGGTAAAGAGCTGTGTGAGTCAGAGCTACTAATGTCAGCCATCAATATCATTAAAGGTACTAGTAAAACACTCCCCAAGTGGGACTTTTTTGGAGGATCTATGAAACTGTGAGACTGCATGCTTGTTTTCCCTGGGTACATATATAGCTCAGAAGAAGACCATGGATATGGTGAGATGTGCAATAGAGCTAAGGGGCAAAAATTGGAAACCCACAAGAATTGTTTGCCAAAAGAATGATAGGTTGATGGACTGTTCTATTTATCGACTGGAATTTAGCACATGGAAATTGCATTAGCAAATGAATGCAGACTAACCCAGGGAAGGGGACCCGAGGTTTTTCATTAAGATGTCTGAAACAGTATTTTGGATTATGTTTGCCAATTCAGAGCACTCAGTAGAGCCCAGTGGTTTTGCTGTGGGTATATGTGTATACTTTTATGATTGGTTGACTGCACCTCGGACCACAGAGAATAAGGAAGAATTCCTGTGGCTTTGTTGAAAGCTGTATTTCCTGGAAACCCTGAGAGTGGCTTTGATAGTCAGCTTTGACATTATGCTTGAAAGGAAATCAGCACTGTTCTTGTTTAGCCCATCATTTTTCCTTTTTCTTTATTATTTCTGGTTAAAAATGCCCTATCAAGTCTTGTGGAAAAATAGTCTTTACCTCAGGGCAGGCAGATTTCAAGGAATGGGGGGAAAGACCTCAGTTAAACGCAGTCCCATCAAACTCAGACCTTCTGGGGGATAACCCAAAAGTCACATTTCAAAAATACTAGCTTTTGTTCAGCAGTCTGTGGGCACCTCCCCTGATCAAAGCTCCTTTTCTGCATTCTCTGTAGAGTTCCCAGGAATGGTTCTCAAACATTAGCATATGTACAAGTCAAGAAGAATATTTTGACAAAAGTGGAGATTTCTGGGAGGTGATGGTGGTAGGGAGCATGCCTTCTGTTTCCCTCCTGGAGATTCAACTGGGGGCTGACCTTGAAGGATGCCATTTTTTTCTCTTTGCAAAGTTTACCCTAATGGAGCATTAACATCTTTGGAATTTCCCATCTTTGACTTGTCATTCTGTCCCTGTACTTGTATTATTATTTAATCTACATATAGAAAATGTGAACTCGATCATTTAGGGCTCTTGCTAAGACCTGGAAGACCAGCAGTACAGACTGCATGCTACTGGTATGTCCACCAATATGGATGAACCTCACAGATTATTAGTTGAATGGAAAGAACACAGTTACAAAAGAACTCAGAAGAACAGTTACACGATTCTATTGAGATGAAGTTCAAGGGCAGGTGAAATTAATCGATGGTGAAGGAAGGCATAAGAGTGGCTACCGCTGGCTGAATGACTGTGTAAGCGGAAATTTAGGGGTCCCCAGAAAAAGGGAGAAATCATTTCAGGCCCCCAGCTATTTTCTGTGATCTTTGCCTTACCTACTTCACCTGCCCCTCGCACACTTTTTTGCAGAACTTCCCAGGAGGTGTCAGAATGACAAAGACATGCAAAAACCTCTGTTGTTAATAAGGATTTTAAGGGAACAAAGGGAATGCAAATACTATCAGTGTCTACCAAGGCCAGAAAATAGCCAAACAGTATCAGAGACAATAAATCAGTGGAAAAACTCCCAGTGCTATTTCAAAAGTAAGCAAGGCCCTGCATTCATACCTGAGATAAGGAGCCAAGATCCATCTAGCTTTTCCCTCTCTCAGCTCTTGGAGCATACCCATAACCCTTCCCCCTGTCTGAAGCTTACCTCTGCCTCATTATAATGTTATGATAAAACTCCCCTTTCTGAATATTCATCCTAACCCTAAATACAATAAACACACTCACCCCTGCTCAGGGAGTCCTGGCTTTGGAGGTTATGCCCCAAGATCTCCTCATTGACTTCAAATAAAATTTCCTTAATGTGACAACTCCACCTGGTACAATCTCTAACTCAACCAAGGAATGGACTCATGGTAGTTGGGTTATAACTGTACACTGGGAAGGAGTTTGGGGAGCCTTATAGAGTGTTGGAAATTATATCCTGATTTGGGTGATGGCCATGTTGGCTGTATATGTCCCAAGAAATCAAGGCAGTATATACTTAAGAATTCCACCTTCCACATTTTGTTGTGTATATGGTATTTTCCAATTGAATCACACACACACACACACACACACACACACACACACACACACACACTGAGGGACCCCAGTTAAGTGAAGAATAAACAGCTATGACCTTCTCATGCTACCTTGAAGATCTTCCCTGTTGAGCTGAATTTACAAATAGGCAGAACAGGTTGTGACTAACACCTTCTGTTCACCCACATCACCCACAGTCTGGCTGATGCCTAAAATTATACTTTTATTACAAAGTTCCAATATTTCTCAAAGGGTGCCACATATCTGGAAAAAGTAATTGTGTGTCATGTTAAAACATAAGAAGAGGTTTTAGAATTCAAACAGTTTCATGGTTCTCAGATCTGGCTGTGTATCAGAATCGCCTGGGAAGCTTCAAAATATGGACCTGTCACTTGTATTTTAAATCTACTGAGTCAGAACCTCTGAGAGTAGGGTGCCCAGGGGAGTGCGTGTGTGTGTGTGTGTGTGTGTGTACACACATATATGACATTGTAATTGGAATTAGTCCAAATGATCTCCCATGTGAGATTATCTCCATGTATGACAATGATACAACCTCCAAATTTCCTTGCATATAGATTATGATGTTTCCAGAGATCCTTCCCGTGGATCATGTCATCTGAGTCTTAAATCTATGGAGTAGATAAAAATAGTATCATTTCTCTTTTGTTGATGAGGAGATGGACACTCAGTGAAATTAAGTGACTTCCCCTTATCAGTAAGGGTAGTCAGGTCTTCTATTCCAGACCTCCTCTTACTCTCTCACTGTGAATAGGAAGCCTTGCACAGCCTCTTCTTGAATATTTTCTTTCTTTTTTTAAAAATAAACTTTTATTTTACAATTGTTTTAGGTTTACAGAAAAATGTGAAATTAGTATAAAGTTCCTATATAGCCCACACCCAGTTCCTCCTACTATTAACATTTTATATTAATATATTTATCATAATTAATGAACCAATATCGGTACATTACTATTAACTAAAGACCATACTTTTTTTCAGATTTCCTTAGCTTTTGCCTAGTGTCATTTTTCTGTTTCAGGATAACCCCTCCATGTCTCCTTAGGCTTCTCTTGGTTATAACAGTTTTTCAGATTTTCCTTGTTTTTGATGACCTTGACAATTTTAAGGAATACTGTTCTGGCATTTTGTAAAATGTCTTACAATTGGGATTTATCTGATGTGTTTATTATGGTTAGACTTAGGTATTATGCTTTGAGGAGGCAGACCAGAGAGGTAAAGTGCCATTCTTACCACATCATATCGAGGGTAGATATTATCAATATGAATTATCGCTGTTGATGTTGACCTTGATTATTTGGCTTGAAGTTTCTCCACTGTAAATTTATGCTTTTTTCCCCATTCTGTACTCTGCTCTTTGGAAGAAAGTCACTATTTGCAGATCTACTCTTCACCTCCTTAACAACAGGGTAACTACATGGATTATTTTAAATTCTTCTTCACTAGATTTTGTTTTGTTCCTGCCCATATATTTATGTGGTTGTTTATTTATACCCATGTGAGTATTTATTAATTTAAACTCATGGATATTGATCTGATACTTTGGGTTATAATCCAGTGCTACCTTATTTATTGCTCAAAGTATTCCCACTTTGACCACTACAAATTCTTTCAGTTGGTTCCTGTGTCTCTTTGACACACCCATATATCTGCATGTATGTGTGTATAAGAGAGAACACTTGCTTATTTTCTGGCACTACAAGATGCTTCAGGGCTCATTTTGTTGATTTCCTGACTCAGTCTTAACATCAGCCATTTCTCTAAGGAGCCCTGATTCCTTTTATTGGAGAAGAGTATTAGAAATCAAGAGCTGACTGCTGAATGGGCCTGTGATATTCTAGGTTAGTTCAAACTCTCTAGCTATTTATGATAGCAAAGCTACTTTTGAAAAATTTTTGAAAAATTCTACAGGATTTCCTCATATTCAAAATACTAGGAAAATGAAATAAGACATGCAAAACACAAATCCATATTTTTTAATTTGAGTAAACAAACCTAAAATTACATTTCAAAAAATGAGTAAACATTACAGAAAAATTGCTAATAGTTTCTAAATGCTCAGTCTCAAGTTTTATACTTCCCTTATCTACGACTGGTAACAATTTGTCGATCAACATTAGCCTTTGGACAACACTTTTTGGTAGCTGCACTTTGGTCCATCACTGGTGGACTCAGTCTTTGAGCAGGTATTTCTTCCCCTATAACTTACAGCCAAAAGGTTCAAGTCCTGGGGGCGCCTGGGTGGTTCAGTGGGTTAAAGCCTCTGTCTTTGGATCAGGTCATGATCCCAGGGTCCTGGGATTGAGCCCCGAGTCAGGCTCTCTGCTCAGCAGGGAGCCTGTTTCCCTTCCTCTCTCTCTCTCTGCCTGCCTCTCTGCCTACTTGTGATCTCTGTCTGTCAAATAAATAAATCAAAATAAAAAAAAAAAACAAAAAGGTTCAAGTTCTGTTTTCTGGAGCAGTAAGATGCTTTTACATTAAACACTCCTGATACTTAAGGACAGTTGTCATGCCTCCCAAAGACCCAACAAATCCTTCTCAGTTTTTACTGTTGATGTTCCTAAAATGGATTTCCATTGTATTTCCCTTATTCTGGGTCTGTTCATCTCAGTAGTCTCTAGTTCATTTATATTTTCTTAAAACAGCATTATGAGTTGAACACAGAACCTTAAATGTGGAAGTCTATGCCTTCCTTGTAAGAATTCTCAGCTTCTCTTCCCTCCAACCTTCACAGGTTGGAGATCACTCTCTGGAGTGAGATATAAAGGATATATAAATGATATATAAATATAAATATAAATATAAAGGATATAGTAAGCATTTACTATACTATAGTAAGTATTTACTATATCCTTTATATTTATAATGGATATTTACTATATCCTTTATTCCCTGTATATATCAGTTACTTAAGAAGTCCAGGTCTTCAAGGTAATGCCTTATTTCTAACATGACTCTATCCATCACCTTTTTTAATCTCATAGCCCACCCTCTCCATCTTAAAAACACTCAGTGGTGGCCCCAGGACTCACAGTCATGAGTAAATTAGCCCATAATCTCACCCTCTCCTGGGACTATCCCCTTCACTATTTGTTTTAATTGGAAACTTATCATCTTGCTTCCCTTGCAACTCAACTGGTGGCTACTTTCTTTTTTATACTGTTGGGGCTACTGGGTTTGATGATGTATGGATGAGGAGCCATTCCAAATCATCTCCCTCATTCTTCTCTAAACATTACCCCTCAACTTGACTCTCATGTCATTACTTTATTTCACCTGCTACCCCTTCTTTGTTGTAATTATATGTACACTTCTCTGTTCACTGCCCATATTCTTTGAACATTTTAGCTCTTGGATGATTGTTAGGTTCTCTAGCATGAATTCATTGGTAGCTTAGTTCCCAGTTCTCTCGTGCCATGCTCTTGTCCTGTACCCAACCCCACACACTGAGTCTTTATATTCTAGGCATTTTCATTGCAAATAACCATACCCCCCTATTCTCTCAGTACCAAACATGTCATATTACCACTACTACCTCTTGCCCTTCCATCTCACGCCCCCTAGTATACACCTGCAATAATTTCTAGATCTGAGAATGCCAAATTGTGGAAACAACCACCTCCTCTCAGTCTTTCAAAATCACTTACAATCCCCACTTTTCTCCTTATCCAGCTCAAATCCCAAGGCCAAGGATTATGATGGCTCTCTTGTCTGCTAACCCATCACCCTACTGAAACACTTGTTCAACTAAGTTACAGCCTTTGCCACATCTTTCTGCCTACTCTGTACCTGTTCACCTGTCACTGAAAGTGGCTGGAGAAGAATATGTAGCTGTGCTGATTGGTCTTCACATTCATTCACAGTCAACAACCTCAAATGTGTCTTGTTCTACACAGCGCTCATATTTTTGCTCCTCATCCATTCTCCTAATCTCCTGCAAGACCATTTTATACGCTCCCATCTGGGCTCTGACCTTCCACATCTCCCTCCTCATCCTGATGCTCACATGATAGCCTTGCTTTTCATTTCAGGAAGAAAATGGAAAATTTCTAGGAATGCTTCTACAATCTCCCACCACCACTTGTGCTCCCCTGTCTGCATCTGTGCCCATTGTTTGGCTTCTCTCCTATTAGTATGCCTGAACTACCCATACCCCTAGCTAAGGGCAGTCGCTCCATTTGTACACTAGATTCCATCCTTTTCTCACCTTCTGAAGGTCATCAATCCAGTAATTCTTCTTTCCCTTTCCTGAAGTGTTTTTTTTTTCCTTTCCTAGAATCCTCACCATAGCATGGAAGTATGCTGTAATTTTTCCTTTCTTAACTGTAGTTCTATCTAGCCATTACCTGACTTGTGTCCTTCCCTTTACAGCAGAACTCAAAGGGTTCTGTCAATTGTCCCATCTATTTTCCTCCTTCCATTTTCTCCTGAACTCACTCCAATTAATTTTTGCCCCCATTACACCATTAAAACTGCTTCTATCAAGGTCACCAGTGATTTCTGCATTGAAAAGTCTTGTCCTAAAGTCATTATCATTCTTTATTTCACTTGAGCTTTCAGCAGCAGATGATAAGCTCCTCTTTTATTTGAAATGCCTTCTCTATTAGGCTTTCTGGGTACCCTATTTGCCTGATTTTCCTACTTATAGGACCACTTTTTTAGTCCACTGTGCTGGTTCTTCCTCACCTTCCCACTCTCTAAACTTTGGGATATATTTAAAGAGGTTTAGTCCTTGGAACTTCTTATTCTTCCTCTCTTGGTTATTTCAACCAAACTTATGGATTTGAATATTTCCTTATTGATGCCTTCTAAATTTGTATCATCAACCTGGACTTCTGCCCTGAACTACAGATTCTTATATCCATCTTCTTGATTGATACATCCAATTAGTTGTTTCATAGGTATTTAAAAATAAATATATCCCAAGTGGAATTCCCATTATTTGACCCAAAACTTGCTCATATGTAGTCTTCATCTCAGCAAATGCCCAGGCCCCACTAAATGATATTATCTTGACTCCTGTGTTTTCTAAGCTGTGTCTGGTAAATAAGAAAATGCTATTGCTCTTCCTTTAAGATCTATCCATAAATTGACTGCCTCTCAGCCCCTTCACTGTTACCATCTTGGTTTAAGTCACCATCATCTTTTGCCTGGATTATTGACAATATCTCCTAATGAGTCTTCCTGCATGCTTCAATACAGTGGCCTCTCTTGCTCATTTGGTGAAATTCCATCACTTTATGTCCCTCCCCTGTTCGGCCCTTCCTCTGGCTTCTCTTTTTCCTCAGAGTGAGATCCAGTACTCTGAGAGGGATCCACAAGGGCCTAGAAAATCAGCTCTGCATGGCGTCTCTGATTGTATCTCTTACTGCTCTCTGTCTTACTCACTTTGCTCCAGCCACACTAAGCTCTTCACTGCCAGGCCTCCTTAGAGCCTTTGCCCTGATATTCCTTCTCTCTGTCCTTCCTGAGATAAGCATGGCTTGATCACTTTTGTCCTTTTCGTCTTTTTTCAAATAACCCCCTCAATGAAGACTTCCCTACCCGCCTTATCTAAAATTGTAACCCTCTCATTCCCAACATTTATTCCCCTTTCTTGCTTTCTTTTTCATCATTTTTTTTTCTCTAATATTTTTGTCTGGTTCATCATTTGTTTTTCTACTAGAATACAGGTTTTATGAGGGTAGGGTTTTGTATGTGTATTGTTCATTGGTATATTACCAGCAGCTACAATAGCAACTAGCATATAGTAGTAACACAATAAATACTTATTGAGTGAATGAATAGTTAATTGAATGTAAGGGCTTTTACTTCCCATAATATGAACACCATACATCACAAATACAACTTAAATGTGGATCAGATTGTCATTTGTTTAAGAAATCACATCCCACTCTTGATACATTTCATGATTACAATCAACCACAATTCCCAGCTCTCTTTCATATGAACTCCTGCCAAGCCAGGAGTTCCCTATTGTGCATTCATAGAATTATTTTTAAATTTCCACACATGGCTCTTTATAAACTTCATCTTGTTATTTTAAACTCAGCAGTCCAAGTCTGCCAAGAGATAATTCAGGATATTGATTTTGATATATCTTACATTAACATTCTCTTCTAGCTTTGATAAACTCTGTTATTTGACTTCATTTATGTTCATTATAATATATAATCAGACAGGAGATATTGAAGAGCCATGGGGCTACCAAAAGAGAAGTAACACATTGCATTTCCCCAAAACTACTGTGCCATTACATGTACAGACTCTTCTTTTACTGTGATGTTGTTGTTCCTCCTTGGAGAGATTGGGTCTAAGTTCCCTTCCCTTGAGCCTGGATGTTCTTGCAGTTGCCTCAATCAATCAAGTATGGTAGAAGTAACTCCACGTGACTTCTAAAGTTAAACTAGGCATAGTCACACTGCTACTATCTGGTTTTTTATTTTTTGAGACATACACCTTGGGACCCTGAGCTGATATATAAGATGATCAGTTACACTGAGGCCACCATTCTGGAGAAACCACATAAAAGACCACATAGAGATAGAGAATAAAATCAGAGATGCCCCAGAGATTCAGGACCCCAGTTACTTATATCTCTGTAGCCCTGTCACCAGACATATGAGTGGAGAAGGTTTAAGAAGACATTTGTCTCAGCCACCATCTGACTACAACCCTAAGGTAGGTTGAAAGACTCAAAGTCAGGATTGCCTATTTGACCAGTCCCAAATTTCTCATCCATAGGAACCATGAGAGGTCATAAATAATGATTGTGTTTTAAACCACTAACTTTTGGAGTGATCTGTTACATAGCATTGGTGACTAACACCTATCACATTATTGAATGTATATGGTTAAAATCCTGTTCTGTGGAGCAGTCTGTTCTATTGACTCAGGTCTTGGGTTTTACATATGAGAAACACTCAAGGTCAAGAGAGATGCTAACAACTTCCATGGGAAGATTTGACTGCTTTATGCTGAGTAGTAAATTTTCAAAACTGAGGGCTGTTTGGCATAAACTAGAATGATGGTAAGAATTAAGACAGAGTGAAGATGACTAGAAAGCAAACTTTGGAAGGTTGGGGCAAGAATAGAGATGGGTTCTGATTCACTATTTTACTTAAACTGGCCATTCTTTTAATTTCTTTGAGGGAAGTTTGAAGAAAACTGTTGCTTTTGCTTGGTTTTGAATCTCTGCTCCATTTCTTCATTCAGTCTCTCCATGCCCCCTGGTTCCCATGTTTCCCCACTCAGTTGTGATTTGCAAATAGGAAGACCATATTCTAACAGCTTCTCTTTTTTCTAATAACTTCTGAGCTCGAAAGAAAAATGTTGCTCTCAATATCTTTGCTCCAAATTTACATTCTCACATTTGAGTGAGAAAAAAACTAAACCCAGACTCTTTCATTTACTCTACCAGTGTCTGATATATTGTACCCTTGGATCGCCAACATTTTATATGGGATTTCAATTGATTTCTTTTTGCCTTTTTTTGATTGTAGGCAGCCTGAGTGTATTTAAAGGTATAAACTCAATCTCAAGTTTTTCATTTAGAAAGATATTTCCTCCACCTCTGTGCCTTTGCTCCTGTTGCTGTCATAACACCAATATTTTAAAATGATTTTGCTCCTATTAATCACTTTCTCAACCTGACCTACAAATTTTGTGTGTATTCTCCAAGAATAGACAATTTATTAATGTCTTCTTTTCCCAGCACCTCTCTTTATAACCGTTGCCTAACCCGATTTAATTATAATGTTGAAATTTGGCCCATTAGACACTTATTTAAGGAGTGTGGTATATAGGATAAGGGAAAATAGCCATAATTGAGTTTAAATTAACTCAAGATTATTTTTTAACAAGCTATGAGGGGTGGACTTCCTCTTATGCTTCCTTTTCCAGTGGAATCTGACCATGTAAAAAATGCATACAAAGATCAGTGGCCAAAAGAGAAACAAGTAACAATGTTGTTAATCTATCACATTCAAGTATCAGGCAGCCTCATCCTATGCTCAGATGATAGCTGTGCTAGTTTTATTTCTGGGGCCAAAGTGTGTGCTACCCAATTCTATTCAGAATCTAAATAACGTTGTTGGATATTTTGAGATATATTTGCAGTGGAACGATTCTGATAACCTCCTTTCTTGTCAGATCACATGGGCAAGGATGGTACTTACCTCGGGAAAGTAGGTCTGTCGCCTTTCATGGTATCCTTCTGTCACAGTGACAGGGATAGAAGACAAATAAAGTGAGCTTCCTGGTGGAGAATAAGAAGTAAAAGAGAATGAGTGGGACCTTAGATGCTGTCTTTTATAGATATAATTCCTATGCTTACAATACCTGACCCAATAAATATTTTATACTTTGATCCATCTGATTATCAGCTCCTCCTTCCATGAGAGTAATAAATAATTGAGTAGAGAGGGGTGAGAGACTCCTTTGTAGGTATCCCCGTAAGTGGAGAAAAGAAGGAGAAATTACCTTGGTTAGGACAACATACCTACCTGAGAAATACCATCTACTTTCGTTGGTTCTGGCTGCTGTAACAAAATACCACAGACTGAGTGGCTTAAAAAGTGAACATTCATTTCTCACAGCTCTGGAGGCTGGAAATCTGAGAGCATGGTGCCAATGTGGTTGAGTTCTTGATGAGTGCCCTCTTTCTGGTTTCCTCACATGGTGGGCAGTCAGAGGGGCAAGGGGAGGAGGGTGAGGTAGAGAAAGGAGGCTCTATCATGTCTCTTAATATAAGGGCACTAATCCCATCCTGAAGGATCCATCCTCATGACCAAATTGCCTTGTAAAGACCCCACCAACAAATACCATCATCCCACTGGGGATTAGGGTTTTAAGGAACAAATGTTAGGGGGTCATGAACATATAGTCCATAACACCATCCTTCATCTGCTGATCTTCCCTAGACATTTATTTCTTTTTATTCAGTTGAGTTTCAGTTGAGCTTGGTTGCAATTGATAACCTCAGGGCAATTATAATAAGACAATTATAACAATATCAAGACTTAGGGCTTTAAAACCATAACCATTTTTTATCTCTTTTGAGTCTATAGGTCAACTGGGTGTTCCCACTGATCTTGGCTGAGCTCATTCATCCATGTATAGTCAGCTGGTAGTTTAGCTAGAGGCTGGCTGATCTAGGCTGGTCTCAAAAGGGACAACATGGATTTCTTCCAAATGTCTCTCAAGTGTCTCTCTCAGGCTAGTGTGGGCATGTTCTCATGATGATTGCACAAAATCAAGGGCAAGAAAGCCTGCTTGTGTTACGTTTTCTCTTGTTCTATTGGCCAAAGCAAGCCAGTGTATCAGTGAAAGCAAAGAAGCAGTGTATCAGGAGAATCATGCTATCACCTTCTTGATTCTAATGTCACCACATAGAACTGTGATAATGGAAATGTTTCATATCTGTGATGTCCCATAAGGTAGCCAACTAGCCATATGTCGGTATTTAAATTTGTTTAATTTAAATGATATAAAATTAGGAAATGAGTTCTTTATAATAGCTTATTCTTATCTTAATAGCTAGCAGTATACTAATCACTGTTGCTAATATTTCACCCTGAATCAGTGAGGTAAGAAATTGTGCTATTGTACTTAGAAGTCCCTATAATAGGTCAAAATGGGCCATTAACTTGGTATATTGGAGACATTGCTGTGCCCTATTGGGAACTGATTTAAATTGATTAGGTTGAACACAGACAGTTTATTCTTTGAGAGAACTTTCAGCAGCCTACCATAATGTAGGAGCTGATAAATTTCCTCTCCACAGACCTGCTAAAAAGTTACAATGAAGCCAAATCTTAGATGTAGCTATCTCTGCCTCACTTACAGACATTTATTAGTGAGTAAAATTGAAAGTACACACACTGTGCTCTGCAGGCTCAATAAAGACTCCATCTCTATTTTTAGGTGATTTAATAGTACCTTCCATAATTGTTGGAATATTGGAATATTCCATAAAATGTTCACCCAAGCCAAAGGCAACAGGTTGCAGCTAAGCATACAATGGACTCCAACAACCAAGAATCCTCTTCATTATCTGCTGAATGCTGAATTGTTTATGACTCAAGCTTAGGGTACCATTCCTAACTGAGAAGAATCTAGGATACCTTGAATTTTATATCCAGTACATACAAGGGCGTGAATGGCTCTTGCATATTTCTAACCAACCTGAATACCTTGAGCACCATTAATGTTGCCAGGATAAACTCATTTCTAAAATCCATTGTGGTGATTAAAAAAAAAAAACAAAAAGAAAACTAAACTAAACTGAAAGATTCACTCAACAAAATTCACTTTTGACATAAATTATGTTAATTCACAAAACCTTAGATTTTGTTCTGAGATCAACATTTTTGTAGAACTTGGAGTAATTACCCTAAAAGTGTGATCTTTTATGGAGTGCTAACAAATCACCTTGGAGAATTGGGGGCAACTGAATATCCAGTGGTCTAGATTAAAATGAGCATGCACATATATATTTTCTATTTTTACTATAGAAATACTATAAGAGAAACTTGAGACCATGTAGTTTAAGGTGAAAACTCGTATTCTCATATCGAGTTCTCAACTCAGATTATGACAAAATTTACGTTTTTCAAAAGGCTGGTTTATTTTTGTCTTATTAAGAGTTTCACTAGCAATTTCTAGTTTAAAACATCTGTACTAAAAAATGTGGCAAAGGTAATTTTTGTTAATTACAAGTTCCAAAGTTTTGTGGATGTTGTTTAATACATGACCAGTTTTTATAAGGATTTCAGGGAAACTTGGAAAAGAGGTGAATTTTTGTTTCTAGATTATGTATTTCGGTTCTCCCCTACAAATTATATTTTGTATTATTTAGATTCTCTATGCATGTATTTACCTCTTGTGTTCTTCATCTATCAAAACTTTAAATATCTTGTTTAAAATCTTCTCCATTGGTTGTGATTCTGTCCATTTCATCTTAAAGTTTTAATTTATGCATTTGGAGAGCTGTTATTTTATGCATACCATTTTATGACTGCTAAATTTACATTGCAAGTGTATATTTGAACAATAAAACATGACACTTTAATTTGAATCATCTTTCATTCAGCAGGATGTAAACTTTTGGTAATTTATTATTAATATTATTCAGAAAGGGTATAAGATTGACATAATTTCTGAAGACTTGCAAGCTTAAGACCTTATTTTTCTTCCTTCTCATGAATAATGGCTTGACTGTGTATAAAAGTACTGGTTCACAAGCCTTGCCTGGTCTAGTCTTTCCTCCATTTTTTCTGGCACTTGTTTTTCTTTATTTTGAGGTAGCTTGAGTTTCCTACCTTGTTTTGTTGGATTTGTTTTTGTATTCTACTCATTCAAAAATGTCTTTTAAGCATTTTGCCTAGTTGTGGGTTTCTTTCTTACTGTTTTTTATCTGATTTTTTTTTTTTTTTTTTTTTTGAGCAGGTCAACTTTTTTATCCATCATACTTGGGGACTTTCTTGAACTCTTTCTTTTTCTTTTAACCTTGGTCTTTATTGCATTTGGTTCTGATGTCCTTTTGTTTTATATCAGCAGATATCCTGTAACTCTTAAACTAGATTTGTATTCCCTAGCTCCTTATATGTAATTTCTTACCACATTGTTTTCATCTTTCTCTTTTAATTCTGAGAAAAATCTCTCAATTCTGTCCCTCTGAGCTCTGCTATTTTCAATGATGTTGGATCTGCTTTCTTACCTCTGGTGAGGATTTTAACTTGATTTTCCAATGTCAATATCCTTAAAATCCTTCCCTATCTCCTCACTCACCTTGTCTCAACTTACTGCTTTGTAACCTACTCTGAGGTTCTGTATTCATCTCTCTTTTATTGTTGCTATTATGGCTTTCTGGTTCTATTTTATGTAGACTAAGGTATGGCTTCTGTGTCAACAGAGATTTAGTCATTCATTCAACAGCTATTTGCCGAATACCTTTTCCACGCTCAGTAGCACCTTTATTAGTCACAGACATTAAACGAAATAATTACACAAATAATTATATACTGACAAAATAACAGGGTGTCCTGAGAGTGTATAATAGTGGCCTACTTTAATCTAGGGGGTAAAGCAAGGACTTTTTGAGAAGGTAAAATCTGAATAAAGAGAAGCAGTGAGCTCATGAAAAGAGAGAAAGAGGGAGTGGGCGAGAACTTTCTAGATAAAGTGCCCAGCTTGGGCACAGGTGGTCAAAGATTCTCTTTCCATGATGCCCTTCCTCTGAGTTTTAAGGATAAAATCCGTTTTCCTTTGGTCTGTAGAATGTCTTCAACATCATGTATTGGCATATTCTGTTTATTCTTGATTGAGGGAAATTTTTCTCTGGATGTCCATCAGGGCACAGAGCCTGCAGATAGGCCTAAGTTCAGCCTTCCATCTACCTTAGGGGGTGCTGGAAAGCCTTTCTCATGGCAGAGTTGAATCATGAGCGAATGCTAATGTGTGTATCTCTGAGTTGAGCTGTCTTGCCTAGCATGACTCCTCTGGACTGGATGGAGTCTCCTACTCAAACTGTGTGACATGGCCATCTCACTAAAATGGGCTGCCAGCTTTGTTTGGGAGTTAGATGCCAAGGCTCTATGAGTCCTGGTGGGAAGCATTTTCATCCTCTTCTTTTCCCAGCAAATAGAGCTGCTCTGTGTCATGTAGCAAAGCAGGAACAACCCACTTTCAATGACTTTATACACAGAGTACATTCCTTCCAAATTCTGGAGCGAAGTCACTCAGCACTCCATTTTGGGGTCATCTGATCATTTTGTTTTGTTTTGGTTATTTTATCTTCTGTGTATTTATATGTGTTTCGTGGTATGTAAGAAGTTGTGACAGATGCTATTTTAAACTAGAAGTCTTTGGATGTATTTTTTATTCCACCAAATTTCTTGGAACTAGTTGTTTTTAAAACCAGAGAATCTTTTGGTGAGTTAAAACGTTTTAGGAGAAAGAAAAAGCGTGTATGAAGTCTAGATCGGCCTTTTTATTAACTAGTACTTCTATCATCTGTTATGGACCTGGGGGCATTTGGGGCCATATAGGGAGATGAGAAAGAGAACACCAGTCTCTGTGTGAGGAATCCCAACCCTGACATTAAATGTGACCATCCTGGAGTCACCTTCCCTCTCTGCCAAAGGAGGTCCTCAGAAAGGCAGTGTTTTCGGAGTTGTTCTGCAGGGTTCCAGGGCCTTGCCCATCACAGGAGGCTCCTGCACCAGCTGCATTACATTGCCAGAGAGCTTGGGAGAGATTCAGAATCTCAGGCCCCAATCCAAAGACACTGAATCTAAATTTTAATGAGATTCTAGGTTATTCCTGTACTTGTGAAAGTTTGAGAAGCTCTGACCCAGGGGATATCTTTGGTGCCATAGGGCTGCTCTAGGGATGTGGGGGAACGAAAGAGAAGAGCATTAGGAGAGAGGTTTCCTTCATTCTCCTCCCCTTAACCTGCCTCAAACAGAGAAGCTTTGCTTTTTTCCCTTTAAAGAAAATTCATTACCAGTGTCCAGGTGTTTTCTCTTGGGAAAGATAGATCCTTTTGCAAATAAGAAATTTATTTGATTAGATGATCATCAACATTTTTTCAGCTTTAATGTTTCACCCCTACACTTTCTTTCAAAGACAAGAGAAAGGCAAATTTATTATAGTTTTGGAGGAAAACAATTAATACAATATCAAGCATACAAACTCGATTTCTTGGAGCCCCCGTGGGATTAGCTTGAGATCAGCCTGTCAGAAATCAAGGAGAGGAGACCCTGCTTTCTTCTGCAGGGGGCAAGAAACTGAACCTGTCATACCCCTAAAGCTCAGGGGACAGCCTCCTGCCTGGACACCTACAGAACTCAGGGGGAGGAACAGGACAGTTCCCCCAGTATTTGCAGCCTTCAAGCCAAGTTTTTGGGAATGTCAGATTTTTAGCATAAGGCATAGAATTGTCAAATGGCAAATTATTTCTGCAATGACAAGATGTGTTTGTACCCCTTTAGCAAAATGTATCGTTAGTTCTTATCTGGCAGAAAAAAAAATAAAATTAAGTATTCATTTATCACCTTCCCTTCCTCTCGGCTATACCACAATAATGCTGCATTACAGTCACTCCAAACTCAATGTCTTAAAGCATTATTATTATTATTGTTTTTAATTCTCACAAATCTTTAGGTTGGCTGGGAGACGGGCTGGTCTGAGGGGGTCCTCTGCTGAGATGAGTCAGGTCTCCATCCAAAAAGTGACTCGGATTTCTCACATTGCTCCGCCAGGCAAGCCTCTGTGTGTCTGTTATCACAGGAAGTTGCAGAGAATGGAGGGAGGAAGTAGAAATGGGCAAGTTTCTTCATGCTTCTGCTGTCCTCCCATTTGCTAACTTCCCATTGGCCTATACAAGTCACATGGCCAAGCCCAGCAAAAGAGAGAGAGTGGGAGGGACTTGAAAGCTACAGGATAAAAAGTGTAGATGCACAGAGGTCATTAATTAAATTTAATTTAAATCAACTAAATGAAATATGAAGCTACCACACATGATCTTAAACAGGAATTGGCAGGAATCCAACTGTAGGAAGTATAGTTCTCACTTACACCAGGAGCCCTGGAACAAGGATATGTTAGATGGATCTCAGTGAACTACAGCAAGAAATGATAATCACTAGTATAAAATGGCTAGAATGATGGCTTCAATATGCCAGTTACATTATGATAATATAGGGAAAAGCATAAGGAATTCATTTTGTTTTTTCCTATTTGTGATTTGGAAGATCCTGTGTCCCTTCTCTTTTATTCATTTGCCAAGTAAAAGCTAAATATATTATTGCTCAAATGGTTTATGGCTCATTCAGCATTACTAGGTCCCTGTATGGCAGTTTATGTGACCAATTATCACTGCCAAGTCCTTCTTCCGTGGTCTACTTAGGACCTCCTGTTGTGGTCTACCTTTAAAATGCCTTCAGGTAAGCATTTGAGAAAGTCATGTGGCTGACAGTTGCTATAAGATGCATTTGTCTCCTGACCCTTCAACAGACATAATCTGTGTGACCTACCTGTCCCTTTGTTCCAGAGAAAGCTGTGCTCCAGACGTCCAGACCTGAGAGAAGAGAATCAGTCTGAAATCTGGGAGCCACCCTAAGTATGTCAGTAATAACCTAAATTAATTTGAGCCTTGTTTTCCCTCCTCTTGGAGCTGGGAGCATATTGGGTGGGAAGGTTAATACAGTGTAGCCTTATCTCCTCTGGGCAATTCTGCCAACTTGGAGTTGTTCTGCGTTTCCTCCCTGGGAAGGAAATGTGCTCCGCCAAAGTGATAAGGAGAATGGCAAAGAGGTCAATCCAGAGAGATTAGGATGCCTACCAACCGCTCCCCATGCTGCACAGGGTTATTATGAATCTGGGAAGTGAGGGGCTCAGTTAATTTTAGTTCTGAGTAACTCAGTCTCCATGGGGTTCTTTTAGGAGATGCAAACAGCTCAACAGAAGCTTGTTAAAATGAATTCATTCTGTGCATCCAGGGAGAGAGGCCACATGTGATTTTTACACGGGAGATGACTTAGCATCAGTTCAGCCAAAAAGAATATCAGACTTCTGTACTTTTCAAGAATCTATTGTAGGGGAGGAAAAAGTTTTCCCTAACCCTCTTAGGATCCCTGGCTAGGTCTGAAAATTAAGCTGACAAAGACTGATGAGCAGAAGCATACCAACTTATTTTGTATAAATTTTACGTGACAAGGGAGGCTTCAGAAGGAAATGAAGAGCCGAAGAAACAGTAAAACCAGAGCATTTTTATGTTAGGTTTGGTGAAGAGTAGACAATCCTGTAGAAATAGCATAGGAAACTGGGGGAGGTTTAGCAAGTCTGGTTTGTTCAGATTCTTCTCAGTGTTTCTTTGTCTTAGGAGGTAAGGATGTTGCTTTTCTCCCGATGTAGGAAGGGCACCTCTTACATGAAGGTTTTATGACCAGTTTCAGGACAGAACTTGGGAAAAGGTCAGAGTGACCCTCCTGCTTCTGCTGTTTTTGCAATCTCCTTCAGCTAAAAATATTCAGTATGCCAAGGTGCCATATTTGGGGGTAGTATGTTCTGAACCCCATCACTATCACGCTCACCTCCCATGCCTTTGCTAAATTAGAATAATTAGGCTCCCTGACTTGGTAAAAAAAAGAACAAGAATTGGTAATAGCTCCCTCCTAACCATTAACTCAATGCAGTTATTTTTTTCTTTTCTTTTCTTTTCTTTTTTTTTTTTTTCTTGTTTTACTGGTGGCAAAGCAGAAATTCCCACAGGCCTTGAATGCTAATGAGGTGCCAAGAAGTGCTGACAGGAACTACACATAGTGAGAAGAGTTCACTCTGACTTCTGGGCAGACTTTCCTTGAAAAAATACCTAACTGTTCCATAAGAAATAAGGAAGAGGAAATCCTTGGACAGAACCTGGTTATTGGTCTCTTGTTTCTTGCTCTCCTGCATCCTTCCATTTCCTGATCTCTTTTCTGTTTTCTCTCCCTAGCTCAGATTGCTGTCTACTCTCCTATTTAGAAATCTATCTTCCTCAGCTGCCCTGACCAAACTCTATTTTAGTCAAGATCTTTAAGATATTCTATAGGCACCAACTGTAGGCCTCCAAAAGAATGAAATGTAATGTGAATAAGTGAATGAGTGAATGAACGAACGGATGGATGCGTGAGTGAATCAGTGGATGAATGCAGGAACAAAGTGGGCTCCACACTCTGTAGCCAACTCCAACAGAAGAAAAGGAATAAAGAAACTTCTGTTTATTTTCAGTGTGATGGCATTCCAAGGTCAACTTAGGTTCAGACTTCTCACAGAATTATGGGAACCATGATCATGTCATTCAGGGGGCCAGTAAGCTTTCAGATGATAGGCATCCCGGGAAAGCATATAACTGCCTTTCCTTCACAGCCTTCCTGTGCCACCCCCTCCACCCGCCCAGACCGGGGGACACTATTAATTATGGAGCAGTGCTGTCCACTAGAAAAATAATGGGGGACTGTGTATGTAATTTTATGTTTTCTCATAACCCTTTTTACCAAAAGGAAGAATAAGCAGTATTTTATGTGTTGAATTGTGTCTTCTCCATAAAAGGATGTAGGAGTCTTAACCCCAGTACCTCAGAATGTGGCCTGATTTGGAGATACGGTATTTAAAGAGTTTATCAAGTTAAAATGAGGTCATTAGAGTTGGGTACTAATCCAATATGCCAGCTGCCCTTGTAAAAATTACAAATTTGGACACAGACATCAGGAAGATGATGTGAAGGGACCTCAGTGATAAATCAGGCATCTGGAAGCCAAGGAAGAAGACCTGGAGAGACCTATCTTTCTTCACAGTCCCCTGAAGGAACCCGTCTAACCAACACCTTAATCTTGGACTTCTAGCCTCTAGGACAGTGAAACAGTGAACCTCTGTTGTTTAAACCACTCAGTTAGTGGTACATTCTTACCAGTAGCTCTAGTAAACTAACACTCAGTGAAAACATATTTAAAGGTTACATATTTTATTCAACCCCAAATATCAAAAACATTCTTTCTAATTCATTGTGTATTTGACACAGCACCTTTCCATCTAGACTCACCATATTTCAAGTGTTCAGTAACCATGTATGGCTTGTGGGTCCCATAGTGGAGAGCATGGATCTAAGATCAGCTAAATCCTAAGGGGAAGGATCCTGTTCCCTACTCCCCCAGGCTGAGTGCACACAGACCCACCACTCCAGGGAACAATACAGTTGGAAGGCAAGTGGGATCTGGGGTCTTTAAATTCATGTCTGAAGATGGTAATTTAAAAAAAAAAAAAAAAAGTCTTCCATTTTGTTTCACTAGTGTGGTTCTGCTTATAAAGGATGTATGTATTTTAAATCCTGGCAATTCGGTGCCTTTCCTACTTGGGCAAATTGGCCAATTCAACATTATTACTTTAATCATACAAATGCAGATTTTACAAGTGATTTACCATAGAAACTGAGAAAAAGCCCACCTCTCTCCAACTAAAAATATAACAGTCTCTCTATAAATATGCACAACCATATGACAAACAATTTCTGGGGCACAGTGCTACATTTTATTTCCTTTAAAGAAGTCAATGTGGTGGATCTTGAGCACCATTTACAAGTGTGAAATCTCCATTTGCATGCCTACTTTGGGCCTGCTGGACAGGGTCTTCATCCTTGGGTCACTCCATCATCTGTCACTTTTCCATTTGTTTAATGATGCTAGAGGAAGGGAGTGCAGGGAGAAGCCATTTCTGATATTTGTCATCTGCTTTCTTTCTAGATCTTAAAAACAAACACTGACAAATTAATATGGTTGGTTATGTCAAATACTTTCTCCAAGAAAAAGAAAGACTAGATGGGATGTGATATTATGATGTATAATAACAAATGTGTGGTCTTTGTTCCCATTTCTGGCACAGAGCTCCTAAAATCTTTGGAATTTCCTAAATGAGGAGAGCAATAAATATGTCTTTTGTCATGTTAATAAAGTGACTTTTGGAAAGCACCTAAAGATGGGGCTGGTTGTCAGTGGAGCCAACCATGTGATTAGAGGGTTGGAACTTTCAGTGCCATCCTCTGACCTCTGGGGAAGGGAGCGAGGCTGGAGGTTGAATCCATCACCAATGGCCAAGGATTTAATCATCTTTTCTATGTAATGAAGTTTGTATAAAAACCCACAAGGAGAGAGTTTGGAGAGCTTACAGGTTGGGGAAAAAGAACACTGCCATGTGCCACTGAGCTAGGCCCCAAACTCCACAAGGACAGAAGTTCCTTTGTTTGGGACCTTGCCCTTCGTATCTCTTCTTCTAGCTAGCGATTCCTATCCTTTCCTATCCTTTGCAATAAACTGGTAATCTTGTGAGTAAACAAGTTTTCTGAATTCTGTGAACTGCTCTAGCATGTTGATCAAATCCAAGAAGGGTTTCATGAGAACCTCTGATTTATAGCCAGAAGTCATGGTCAGAAGTTCATCAGAAGTCCAAATAGCACCCTGGACTTGGAATTGGTTTCTGAAGTTAGACGGGGTGACAGTCTTCTGGGACTGAGCCCTTAACCTATGGAATCTGATGCTATCTCTTAGTAGTCAAATTGAGTAGGGTGGGAGGACATGCAGCTGGTAGAGATTTGCTTGGTGGTGTGGGAACCCCTCCACCCTGTGCCCACATGCACACACATTGGAATTGGTATTGGAATCAATATGGGGCAACTGGCAGAACTACTAATGAACGGCAGTGTTCTCCACTTGTAGTCTAGTGGAGGAAAGACAGTTGCGTCCCATGTAATTGTGAGAGGAATGTAAGCATTATAAGACTGTGTTAAGGAAGAACTGAGAAAAGCACTGCTGGGGCCCCTGGAGGGGGGGCGATTCGCATCAGTCCTCTGTCCACTTCCTTTTCCTCAGCTTCCATCCATGCTCCTGTTTTCCTCTTACTCTGTGTCCTCTCTCGGACATGGTCTCACTCATTTCCAAGGCTTTGCTTGCCATGTGTACTTATTTCACCTGAAGAGTCCTAAATCTTTCTCTGTCCTGGACCAGACTTCGACATTCTAGAATCCTGTATCTAGTTGTATACTGGACATCGTCACTCCAGGTCTCTCCCATAGGCTGAACTCCATCTGAGAAGACCTTTAACTTTCCCTCTCAAGCTTTTCCTCCTTCCTGCTTTCCTTTAGGAAATTCCTTTAGGGACTTTCCTTTAGGGACTCCCTCCTCTTCCTCA
>RCUC01152257.1:0-31401 GCA_003697995.1 Taxidea taxus jeffersonii
GGCCCAACCCACTGAGCCACCCAGGCGTCCCTTTGCACTGGGTTTTTATTTTATTTTTTAAACTGGGCTTCAGTGTTTGTGTGAATTCCTGAATTATATGCAGAGGGTTCATTTATGTGCATTTATGTGCCTAAATGTGTCACTTCAAGCATCCCTTTTTGTTTCTTTCCTGCATTTTCATTTTTGTTGGCCATTTCCCTTTCTTGATTACCCATTTTTATAGAACGTCCTATGAGTATCATTGAGAGAAAAGAAAGTGACACAGTGACTTGCTTTCCTCCCTGTGCTTTCAGTGCTTAGCAGAGATGCTGTAATCAATCACTGAATGACTTTGAAAGAAGCAGTGTGACTGGTTGATAATCATGACATGCATCTGATCCTTACTCAGGGATTTGTAGACTGAAGAGAGAGCAGGACTTCACAGTACTATATTGTACTTTATGCAATTATCACTGCTAATACACTGTAGTAACTGAAATGTGAACCATGTTGTGAGGGATTGATATTATTTAACCATGGTAATGGAAACTCAAGCATATCAAAATCACATAAAGTTGCATTGGTGGTATAGTGGTGAGCATAGCTGCCTTCCAAAATCACATAAAGTGTGAATACAAGGTATATTCAATATCCAGTGAAAATATTCAAATATGAAGGCAAAATGTTTCTTCATATCAATAAATGCTGGGAGAATTTGTGATCATCTTATCTGAAATCTTTAGAAATACAGAGGAACTTCTTTAAGCTAAATGGAAATCATAGCAGTATAAAGTGTAGAGAAACATACATCTAGGAAAGCAAAGATAACCTGAGAAGTAAGATATACTTAATTAAGGAACATATAAGTAATTTCTTCTATTTATATAACAGTTGATAGTTTAATACAAAAAACTTATGTATTTGTGGGGTTTTAACATATTTTGATGTAAAATATATGGAAACAATGTTATCAAGAGTGTGACAGTATAAAGGGAATTGTTCAAGGTTCTTATATTCCATATGAAGTGTGCTATTTCCTCCGTGTAGATTCTGATAAGAGGAAAAGTGTTGTGATTTATGCATTAACAACAACAAAAATAGATGAATATAAACATCAAGAGAAATTAAAATAGAAATACTAAATTGTTTTACTAATTCAAAAGTAGGCAGGAAAACTTAATAGTCCAAATGAGAAAAATTAAACAATGGAAGCTCCATATCTATCTATGTCAGTAATTCCACTAAATGTAAATTGACTAAATATGCCTATTAAAAGTAAATATCCTTACACTAGATAAAATAGGCAGTCCTAAATATATACAGATAAAAGAGATTATTTTAGAAATATAAAGACATAGGGTTGAAAAAGAAAGGATCAAAAAAGTAATCTATTCATAAAATAAATGCAAAAAGCCTGCTTTGTCTATATTAGTATCACTGTGGATCTCAAAATAATGAGCTTCAGCTGAAATAGATCATTTATAATAAATAAAGGTAAATTTATCAGGAACATAAAATTCATAAATGTGTCTAAAGTGCTTCAAAATAAAAATAAAAACAAACATTGACAGATAAGGGGAGACATAGAAAAATTTAGAAATATAGTTGTAGATTTAATACATACTATGATTATGACCTTAATTATGCTACTGTATCTCTTAAAGCTTCTCTCCTGGTCTATTGAATAAGCATAATTTCTATCTTAAAAGGTAAACATGATAGTATATGTAGGGGTGCTTGGGTATCTCAGTTGGTTAAGTGTCTGGCTCTTGATTTTGCCTCAGGTCATGATCTCAAGGTCAAGGGATAGAGACCCATGTTCAGCTCTGCACGCAGTGGGGAGTTTGCTTGAGGATTACTCATTCTGCTACTCCCCTCACTCACTAACATAATAAATCTTAGGGGTGCCTCCATGGCTCAGTCTGTTAGGCCTCTGCCTTCAGCTCAGGTCATGATCCCAGAGTCCTGGGATCAAGCCCCACATTGGGTCCCTGGCTCGGTGGAAAGCCTGCTTCTCCCTCTCGCACTCCACTACTTGTGTTCCCTCTCTCACTGTGTATCTCTCTGTCAATAAATAAAAACCTTTAAAAAATTGGAATCAATCCTCTCAAACCCTGCTGCTGGTTTATGAACAGAGTTGATGCAATATTTTAAATCATCTGTTGTCATTTCAGTTATCTCCAAAGCATCTTCCTCGATTCCATCTCAAAAAACAAACAACAAAAACCAAAACCAAAAACAAACAAACAAAAAAAACAAGAAAACCAGAAAATACTTCTATTGGTCATCAGTAAAAAGCAACTCCTGATCCAATCAAATTTTATCATGAGATCACAACAATTCAGTCCCATCTTCAGACTCCTCTTTTAATTTTATTTAGTTATTTTGCTATTTCCACCACAACTGCAGTTACTTCTTCCACTGAACACTGAATTTGAACACCTCACAGTCATCCATGAGGATTAGAATCAACTTCTTCCAAACTCCTATTTATATTGATATTTTGACCTCTTCCTGTGAATCACAAATTTTCTTAATGGCATTTGGAATAATTAATCTTTTCCCAAATATTTTCAATTTACTTTACCCAGATCCATCAGATGAATCTTTTGCAGTTGTAGACTTATAAAATGTACTCTTTAAATAATAAGACTTGCAAGTAGAAATGACTCCTTGATCCATGGGCTGTAGAATGGGTGTTGTGTTAGTGGGCATAAAAACCACATTCATCTTGTATATCTCTGACTGAGCTCCTGGGTGACCAGATGCCTTGTCAGTGAAGAAGTATTTTGAAAGCAATACTTTTTTCTCTGAGCAATTTTTTTTAAGATTTTATTTATTTATTTGACAGAGAGAGAGATCACAAGTAGGCAGAGCAGCAGGCAGAGAGAGAAAGGGGGAAGCAGGCTCCTTGCTGAGCAGTGATGTGGGGCTTGATCCCAGAACCCTGGGATCATGACCTGAGCTGAAGGCAGAGGCTTAACCCACTGAGCCACCCAGGCGTTCCTCTCAGAGCAATTCTTAACAGTTGGCTTAAAATAGTCAATAAACCATATGATAGATATACAATGACCCAGGCTTTGTGGTTCCATGTATAGAGCAGAGTAGATTTAGCATAATTCTTAAGGTTCTAGGATTTTCAGGATAGTAAATGAATACTGACCTCAACTTAAAGTCAACAGCTTCATTAGCCCTTAACAGGAGAGTCAGCCTGTCATTTGAAACCAGGCATTGCCTTCTCCTCTCTAGCTGTTAAAGTCCTGCAAGGCATCTTCTTCAAATAGAAGGCTGTTTCATCTGCATCGAGTATCTGTTTTTTAGTATAGAAACCTTCATGAATGATCTTAGCTGGATCTTCTGGAGAACTGGAGAATGTAGCTTCTACATTAGCACCTGCGGCTACACCTTGCACTTTTATGTTGTGGAGATGGCTTCTTTCCTTAAACCAAAGGAAGCAGTCTCTGCTAGCTTCCAACTTTTATTTTGCATTTTCTTGATCTCTCTCAGCCCTCACAGAATTGAAGAGAGTTAGGACTTGCTCTAGATTAGGCTTTGGCTTAAGGAAATGTTCTAACCAGTTTGATCTTCCATCTAGACCACTAAAACTTTTGCCACATCAGCAGTATAGCTATTTTGCATTCTTAGCATTTGTGTGTTCCCTGGAGTAGCATTCATTTTCATTTCCTTCAAGGACTTTTCCTTTGCATTCATGACTTGGCTAAGTGTTTGGCACCACTGTTAGCCTACCTTGGCTGGGTTTTGACATGCCTTCCTTACTGAACTTAATCATCTTTAGTTTTTGATTTAAAGTTAGAGATTTGGGATTCTTTTTCTTAAATATTTAAAAGGCCATTGTAGGGTTATTAACTGACTTAATTTCAATATTGATGTGTCTCAGGGAATAAGGAGGCCTGAGGAGAATGAGAAAGATGGGGGAACAGCTGGTTGGTGGAACAGTTGGAACACATACAGTATTTATCAATTAAATTTGCCATCTTATGTTGGCACAGGTTTTGGATCCCTAAAAGAATTCTAATAATAACAAAGATCATTGATCACAGACCATCATAAAAATAATGAAGAAGTTTGAAATGTTGCTTGAATTACCAAAATGCGACACAGAAACATGAAGTAAATAAATACTGTTAGAAAAAGAGCACCGACAGATTTACTTGACTCAGGGTCACCACAAACATGCAATTTGTTAAAAAAAAATGCACTACTTGTGAAGCACAATAAAATGCATAAAATAAGCCATGCCTATCCATCAGTATTCTTGCTCTACTTACTTACCACTCTAATTATTAAATCTAGTAAGTTTCCTCTTGCTTTTTAGATACAAGAAGACAAATTTTCTTTAAAGAAATCCTAATATTTAGTCAATTTTTATTAGCCCACCAGATATATCAACTCCTTAAATCGTGACTTGAAGTCTTATTGCAAAAACATCCAAGAAACATTTTTCATATGAGACTTCCAAATGCAGAGTACATTGCTACCTTTCATGTTTCAAAACTTCTGTTTTACTCAACCATAATTTACATTATCATTAATGTACATTAAAGGATCACTGTGCATAAAGTATATGGTCCACAAGTCATTTGACTTCCATTTATGATAGAAAAAAGTTGCATTTTAAAACAAGTCATGGGTCTTCAGCTTTCTTTCATTTCCTTTCCAGGTAGTTCCATGGGTTAATTTTTCTTTTACAATTGTCTAGAATCTGTCAGCACTGACGTGGGACAGCCACCCTCATCATCATGACTCTATTATGAGAGTAGTTCCTTTACTGGACTCCAACCCATTCTTCCCCTCTTCCTTCCAATTCTTCCTGAAACCAGTAACCACCTCAGGCTTTCTTAAGCAAAAGCACCAGCCTCTCCGATAAACTGCAATGGCTGCAAAGTAAACATTTATCCAAATTTCTCTTGTTCAAGTTTTCATAATCTACCACCCTTTTTTATCTGCCAACCAGTTTTATCTGTCTCTCTTTTCCAACACATTTTTGTCATTGTTATTCCTGGTAAATCATGCATCTTTGATTTATCTTCCTGTGAAGCACCCCATTTCCATGATGCTTGATCTTGGCTCATACTCAGTTTCACAGCCTACCCTAGAAAGTTCCCATTCACTCTTTAGTTTAGTGCCCCTTCTTGTGAGAAGTTTGGCTTATTCTGTTGTCCTTCATTCCCCTCCATTTATGCTGGGCCAGTTAATCAACTATTGCTCTTCAGATGAAAACTCACTCTCCTATGCTTTTCAGTTTTGCTAGCTGGCTCCCTGGTAGCATGTGCCACTGGAGCCATGAGAGGGAGGCTGAGAAGTTGGAGGAAAAAGAAGGGTTTTGGTTGT
Source organism: Taxidea taxus jeffersonii (assembly GCA_003697995.1). NCBI lineage: Eukaryota > Metazoa > Chordata > Mammalia > Carnivora > Mustelidae > Taxidea > Taxidea taxus. The sequence goes on from RCUC01152257.1 coordinate 5,332, forward strand.
TTCGTTTAGGCTTGCTTTTTGTTCCTGTCAGCAATCACCCCAACAGTGCACCTTCACTTTGGCAGTGGCAATTAATAATAGCAGTTGAGTTCAGTATCTGGTTTTTCCAACACTCCTATAACCAGGCTCAGTGGGATGGTTTGGAGATGCCAGAACCATCCTGTTGGCAGCTGTCCTTCAGGATCTGAATCTGTGCTCCATGAAATCCTCCCTCGGAGGTCCTCAGATATCTACCAAGCATGCAGTGTCTCCTCCTTGGAAGTTAGGAGACACTCTAGTTCCCCAAAGCTCTTCCTCTGGCCCTTTAAACTTGAATAATTGCAACCTCTTTTCTGTTAGCTAAGCCTAAGCTTTCTGTAGTTGAGACCACTGTAATCCTTCAATGTTTCTGTTTCCCGGAGCAATTCTCCAACACTGTTAACATTTTCTATAAAATATTCCTGTTAAAATAACTGAGTGGTATTCATCTCCTAACCAGACACTGTTTAGTAGACCTCTCCTCTCAGCCACGTTTCCTTCCCATATGCTGCATTATGACAGCAGTAATGTAAGATGTTTGCTTTGTATTTGTTGTATCCCAAAGAGGATTGAGTTTCTTGAAGGCAAGATACTTTCCTTTCTGCATTCCTAGAACCAAGCACATCACCTGATGCTCAATATGTATGTGTTAAGTGAACAGATGAATAAATGACAGTACTGAATTACTACAAGTCTTTCTGTCCTGTGGTGATGAAAGATTTGGGAAGCCTGGCTTTGTAAGCTACCTGTCAGATCAGAATAGGAAGCTGTCTAGCTGGAGGCTCTGAGGAACATCAACTTATCAATCAATGACTCACCACTAACCCAGGGTTTCATCACCATGTAGGAAGGGACAGAACAATATTTTTTTTTCTGAGATTATATGTTTCATGAACCCTTCTGAGGTAGAGCTTACATCGAAATTTCTCTCGAAAACCTCCATATGTGAAACTTTATTTTTAAACTCTCTCCTAAGCCTAGAAAATATGGAAATTAAAAATGCCATATTGCCATTTAAATAATAGCAATTATACTTACTTGGTACTCATATTAATTGGGTAATGAAAAATTAATCTTGCTATGTATCATTCTAATTATTTTTAAAAATTGTCATTTGCCTTTATTGTGATTAATAGAACACCCTGCAAATTTAGTAGCCTGATCTGAGAATATTCATTCTACTTTTAAGCATTTTACTATTTTTAAGATGCTGTTTTCTAAAAAGACATTTTAAAACCTGTTATTTTCATATTTGTCTAAAATTCATTTCAAATTGCCTTTGAATTATAATAAAATGAAAGTATGTCTTAGCTATTTGTACCACGTAGCCTGCCTAAATAAAATGTTTATGTGCCATTTTCACCAAGCAAATATCTCAATTTAAATAAGTAGTAGAGACTCAGGATAATGAAGAAAAATAAAACCATAATTTTTAAAACCTGTTTAATATATGCACATATTCATGTGAATGAAATAAGTTCATACATTTCTAGGCCTGTTAATTCAAAAGAAACACCAAGGTGCATGTATGGGACATTCTTACTACAATTATTTGTTTTATATTATATCACTATTTTTTCTATTCTTTTTCCTTTTTTTTTTTTTAAGATTTTATTTATTTATTTGACAGAGAGATCACAAGTAGGCAGAGAGGCAGGCAGAGGGAGGGAGGAGGGGAAACAGGCTCCTCACTGAGCAGAGAGCCCGATGTGGGACTCACTCCCAGAACCCTGAGATCATGACCTAAGCCAAAGGCAGCGGCTTAACCCACTGAGCCACCCAGGCAGCCCTCTATTCTTTTTCTTAAGCTGGCTTCTCTTTAACCTTTTTCATAATCCCTGTGGTGAATAATCAACCTAAGATTATTTGTCAATGTCTTGTTGCAATTGGACCTTTTAGAGAGGAAGTATGTGCTATTCTAGTATGCAGAAAAATCTTTTTTGTTTACACATGGCAATTCTAAAGAGCTTTCCTCAAATAACATGAAAAATTGAGTGTACACTCTCTTCATTCAACAATGAACTGATTCATCTTTTCTCCCTCACAGGGGATGATAGCTTAAGTAATTCATTCTCTGTTTTTTATGGGTAAAACACCACCTCTTTAGGAGCAAGGGTTCAATCAGTATTATGGTCCCAAGAGTACAGATGTCTTTTCACTCGAAGTAACTGACTATAGTTATATACAATCTTTACTCTGTCTACCATTGATGTGATATCCTTCAGACAAGTAGACTCACACAGTAGGATTCAGCAAGGTCAACAATTAAGCATCTTTATCTCATCTAACAATCCACAAGCTCATGACTTGACTAAATGATAAGGCATAAAATACACATTAAGAGTCTGGAGAGGTGAAGAATATAAAAAGGAAAGATACAAATTACGAAACCTGGACAAATCAATGGGACTGTTAAAAAAAAAAAAAGTATCTGGCAACATAGTGGCTGTGAAAATAACATTCTTCCCCAGGGGTTGATAAGTGTAGCATAATGAGTACAACCTTTATAGTCAGCAATTAGTCTGCCATGGAAGGCCTTCAGCAGAAAATGGAATTACCAACAAGATTCATCCTGATCAAAAAGCCACATATGCTGTTAATGAGCAGCCTTTATCTTTTCTTTCTTATTGCCTTTACAAATTTAAGAGCAGCCCAAGTTGAATAATGTATAAAAGGAGGAAAGTGTTGCCTCTACTTGGAGAAAGGGAGAAAAGTTGGTTGCATCAATATTGCTAAGTTGCTCTAATGGCTGTTAAACTCTAATTTCTTGGTACTTGTTAAGTTCATGACAAAGTACTTCAAGAATTTAAAAATAAAACATTTCTAAATGCAACAGTTGAGTGTTTATGATGTCCTTATGGGCCATGGATGTTTAAAATGAACCTTTTCCTTTGAGCAAGGGCAGGTCAAATCACAACTGGAAGATGAAGAAATAACCCTCTTGTTATGTACTTTTCTTCCTTATAGGTTTCCTTTATATTACAGATACCAGTGTTTTCATCCTACTGTGATAGAAATGATGTGAGAGAAGAAAAGTATATTCCTTCATACTGTGACACCAATAGGCAGTAATGCATGGCAATACTTTAATCATTAATTTTCCATATTCTGCATGCACTGTTCCTCTTCTTTTTTTTGGCCATAGTATGTTCACTCTTGTCTTCTATTACTTGGGAAAAAGAAAATCTTCCTTCATGTCTTAGCTCAAAGTTCAAACTTCCTTGGCCTCTGTCACTGGTCCAAGCACAGAGAGGTACTTACATCTATGGTTAGCACCTTCAGTATGTTGTTCTTTTATCTTAACACTTAACTACTTGCAGACTTTGAGCTGCTTTTATCTATTTATTTTGGCATGCGTTGGTCTTACACAGTGCCTGGTACACAGTAAGCACTTCATAAAATCCACTCAAAGATTGTGTATGTTAACTACAGGTTAAAAATAATTTGTGTAAAAATTCTTTGTCTTTGCATTTTTAAAAGAGACAAGAGATTTTAGAACTTTAGCCAGCAGAACACTTAATGGGGAAAATATTTTTATACAAGGGGCATCATCCAAGCATCCCTGACGTTTAAGCTTGCTCCTACAATATGATTTCCTTGCCTGTGAACTCTGCTAACTTATCCCATCACATTCCTGCCTTGCTACTGCACTGGTCATTAGATTGAATTTGGTTTTAGTTCCCTCTTCCAGGACACAGTTCCAGTGCTCTGATGAACTCAGCATCCCTCTAATTGACACTCCAGTTCTAGATGTTTTCAGTGTGCCTAGTTCAATGCTGTGGGCTTCTGTGATTAACACACTCTAATTTCCTACTCTAGGAATTTCTAAGTGAAGGTAATCTTTCTTTACTGTCACTCATTCTCTCCCTATAGCTGTATATATGAATATTTAAATAGTAATTTTACTTTTATTGCTATGTATTGTCTTATGTCTCCCTTGTTATGCTATTTCTATCTGGAGAGAAACCCAGCTTCTCCTAATAATCACAGTATTTAGCTTTTCAAAATCTAACAACTGGCACTAGTAATTTGTCATGGAGATCAGGCCTTGCTTGGCATATTGAATAACTTCTGTCCATCTGTCTGATGATTATCCCCCACCTAGAGTGACCAAGTCTAATGACAGATTCTGGAAACTTCTACTTTCCTCCAAACCTCATGACAGGCCCTGGACACTTCCATCAGCAGAGGCTAAGAATCATTCAGGTGAGAAACATGGTAACAAGGGAAGAGAACTAAACTACCATTTAGTTAGGAAATGGATCAAAGTTTTCTTTCCTCAGATGATAAACTCTACTGGAGCAAGGAACATACCTCATTTTTTGTTTTTGCCACTCCTGTTCTAATGAATATCTGAAAAAGTATCAGACAATTTAAACCTCAATTTTTACTTTACATTGACATAATTTTAACTTTCAGTATTTTTATCTTCAATAGTCTCATAATTTTCTGTTTTTTTATATTTGTTAAAAATCATCAGTATGTACTTGATTATAACTTTAAACAAGGGTGGCTGGTTTACTAAAGACATGAAAGATATATTATCATGAAATAGTTAATACTCTGCCTAGGAAAATTTACTATTCACTGATAATACTCTTAAATGTAGTAACTGCCATTCTCTTTCACTGATTCAGTTATTATTCTTTGGAGGTCTCCAGTCACCTAAGGGCTTCACATATTAAACCCAGGGAGTCCATAAATATGGGAAGAAAAAAAATCATGCTTTTATATTCAGTAACAAATTAAGCATTTTCTTCAAATTCCTCTCAGTTATAGGCAACAAAGTAGGAGGTATTATTAACTGTGACTTGGTCACCAAAAGATACTACAGATGCACCCATTCCACATTAGAACTGTTGTGTTTTTTTTGTAATCCTAGGGAATATGTATGTAAGTTATTCTGGTAAATGGGCCCATGGGCTTCACCAGCCACTGAAGAAGTACGCAGAACAAAGAGTCTAAGAATATCTGCTCTAAAGCTCTTTTTTGGGTCATATGCTTACTTAACAAATAACCCCTATGTATTAAAAATTCTCACAGATACCCTCAATGTTTCCTCCTAGAAAACTCTCAAGACCCAGATCAGTACAATTTGACACTGGTTTCTTCATGCTCTCCAGATGTTCTGGTGAAGCAAAATATGTTATGAGGTTATACATGGAAGGACACTCCAGGAAATGATAGTCAGTATTTCAAACCAACACTTAGGAAAAATGTCATCTAATCATTGAAACCACAGGTCTCTCTTACATGTGTGTTTTTTTATTTATATACTTTATAAGGGTCATTTACACTTTCTCTCTTACTTATACACCCATGTACACACATGCACACAGTAAGCAAACCATATGTATATACACCTATACATGTAATTATGTATATATATACACACACCTTGTGTATATATATACATCTTTGTACATATATACATTTTGATGGTTTTTATGCCTTCTTTCACAATTCCAGAGAACTGGTTAGAAGTACAACATTGGGTCATCAGAGTGTTCTGGGACTTCTAGTAACCCATTACTGGGATTGGAAGAGGAGTATCAAACTACTAATCAAACAACAAAATGAAAAATGGCAACAGCTCATAAATGTATGACATCATCAAAGCTGCAGCTGAGTGTTGATATCTTTTTAGACAAATCAATCCCTCAATAAATAAAAATTTCAGTCAGTTTATATTTACAAACTGAAATGCTGGTCTTAAAATTATATGGAAATGCAAATGATTTATGATAGCCTAAGTGATTTTTATTTTTTTAAAGATTTTATTTATTCATTCAATAGAGAAAGACAGTGAGAAAGGGAACACAAGCAGGGGGAGTGGGAGAGGGAGAAGCAGGCTTCCCACTGAGCAGGGAGCCCTATGCAGGGCTGGATACCAGGACCCTGGGTAACGACTTGAGCCAAAGGCAGCCACTTAACAACTGAGCTACCTAGGAACTCTCTAAGTGATTTTTAAAGGCAATCTACACATTAGTGGATAAAGTCTCTTTAGCAAATGATACTGGGAACTCTGGATTACCCAGGAATACAATGAACAGACTTTCACCTTATTTTATAATAAAAAAGGTAAATAAAAGACTTAAATGAAAAAGCTAAAATAATAGACTTAATAGTAAATAACAGACTTAAATGAAAAAGCTAAAATTATAAAGGTTTTAGAAGAAAACATAGGTCCTTGTGACTTAAAAGAAATAAAAGTTTCTTAAGATAAAAAAAAAGAATGAACTGTAAGAACATAAGTGGCAGCTAACTGAAATTAAAAACTTGAAAGTTTCTATTGAGCAAAAAAGAAACAAGGCACAGAATAGGACAGTATTAATATTAATAGGACAGTATTAATAGGAAACATAATAGGACAGAATAGGAAAGTATTCACAATAAATGTATTTGACAAAAAACTGACCAAGGATAAAAACACTCCTAGGATGAATGAGTTCTAAGAGGATAGAGCGCCAGTAGTTTGGAAAAAGTACAATCTGTTGTCATGTTTTCAGGATTTTCACATCTTAACTCTTAGAATATTTTGGACAGAAGGGGTTGTACATTTACATAGTCAAACATTTTTCTTTTATTCTTATAATCAGGAAGTTCCTTACTGCATGAGATAATATGTATAATGCACTAAGTGTAAAACCTACAGGCTTATTGCACTGTGAGAATTCTTTATCTAATCTGAATACAAGTTTCAAATGTACTTATTGTGAATAAGAGTAGCCACATTTCTGCGTCGATTCTGATAAATGACAGGAGTAAAATAACACAGGAAATATATTGTAGACTAACATATCTAAAACTTAGAGTAACATAGAACCATTCAAAATTTAATTTGAATATTAGACAAGGGTTAAAATATTCTAGTTAATACCTTGCTTTAGAGAATTCTTTTTTAAAGATTTTATTTATTTGAGAGAGAGAAAGAGCACAAACAAGGGGTAGGGCAGAGGGAGAGGGAAAAGCAGGCTCCTGCTGAGTAAGGGGCCAGAAGTGGGGCTGGATCCCAGGACTCTGGGATCATGACCCGAGCTGAAGGTAGATGCTCAACCAACTGAGCTACCCAGGTGACCCTCTAGCCAGTATTATCTATACTCTAGAGTTTAGGACAGCAAGGACATATAAAAGTTTTACTGAAAGTCTTTTTCAAGGAAATTCTGCCAGTTCTTAAAATTTTTATTTATTCCTATTACATACACAATGCCATGAATACCAATTAACCAAAAGAGACACTGGCAGTGAACAACCAATAAGCCTAGAAGGGAAGGTATTGAGTGTGTCTCAGATCTTAACTGTCCATCAGACACTGTTCCATGGGCTTCTCATGGCCTGTTTCTATTAATCCTCTATCAACTTGACTGGACAGGTACAGTGCTTCAAGCACAGGGAAAGCAAGTAACTCACCAAAGTCATGCCAGAAGTCAATTTCAGTTGAACCCAGGCAGCTGGACTTCAAGCCTTCCCTGTACTCTTCCTCAATGTACTAATGTTTATACATATGGTCTTTGATTTAAAACTCAGTTTTTTTTTTAAGCAAGTACATATTACTATTCCTCATCTTTTTAAAGTAAATAGTTTAAAAAAATCAAGAAATTTATGTAATTAAGTAAGTTAGTTCAGGTTTTTTTTTTTAATCCTGGGATACAGAGAATATGACCCTTGGTTGAGTTTTTACTTACAGTATTATCAAATACATAGGCAGTATGTATAATTCAAATTATGAGACAGTGTTCAATTCCAACTGGATTACACTTGGAAAACATTTCAATATTAATATATATAGTTTCTGATTAAAATATAAACAATAACAAAAGAATATCCTAGTTTACAACAAGATGAAAAGTTAATGTGTCTCTAACATTAATCTCTTTTTTAATGCAAGATTTTCATAAGTATTCATCTATTTGGGACCATGGTATGTGATATAGGTGTTATATGTTCCATGAGTTAGGCTAAGCTGAAAATCAAAACTAGTTTTAACTTTTTAGAACCACCTTTTGGTGAACTTTAAGCTCCAATGTGTAAATTTTAACCAACTTAATGCAGTTCATATTTGTTTAATTAAATTTATTTTTTTTTAATTTAAACATATAATGTAACCCCACCACCCTCTCCCAAACCCCCCCCCCCCCCACCCCCCTCAGTTTGTTTTATGACATTAAGAGTCTCTTTTGGTTTGTCTTCCTTCCAATCCCATCTTGTTTCATTTATTCTTTTCCTACCCCCTTAGCCCCCACCCCCATTGCATCTCCACTTCCTCATATCAGGGAGATCATATGATAGTTGTCCTTCTCTGATTGACTTATTTCACTAAGCATAATACCCTCTAGTTCCATCCATGTCATCACAAATGGTAAGATTTCATTTCTTTTGATGGCTGCATAGTATTTCATTGTATATATATAGCACCTCTTCTTTATCCATTCATCTATTGATGGACATCTAGGTTCTTTCCATAACTTGGCTACTGTGGACATTGCTGCTATAAACATTCGGGTACACATGCCCCTTTGGATCACTACATTCGTATCTTTAGGGTAAATACCCAGTAGTGCAATTGCTGGGTCATAAGGTAGCTCTATTTTCAATTTTTTGAGGAACCTCCATGCTGTTTTCCAGAGTGGTTGCACCAGCTTGCATTCCCACCAACAGTATAGGAGGGTTCCCCTTTCTCCACATCCTTGCCAGCATCTGTCATTTCCTGACTTGTTCATTTTAGCCATTCTGACTGGTGTGAGGTGGTATCTCATTGTGGTTTTGATTTGTATTTCCCTGATGCCCAGTGATGTGGAGCACTTTTTCATGTGTCTGTTGGCCATCTGGATGTCTTCTTTGCAGAAATGTCTGTTCATGTCCTCTGCCCATTTCTTGATTGGATTATTTGTTCTTTGGGTGTTGAGTTTGCTAAGCTCTTTATAGATTTTGGATACTAGCCCTTTATCTGATATGTCATTAGCAAAGATCTTCTCCCATTCTTTCAGTTGTCTTTTGTTTTGTTGACTGTTTCCTTTGCTGTGCAAAAGCTTTTGATCTTGATGAAGTCCCAATAGTTCATTTTTGCCCTTGCTTCCCTTGCCTTTGGCGTTGTTCCTAGGAAGAAGTTGCTGCGGCTGAGGTCGAAGAGGTTGCTGCCCGTGTTCTCCTCAAGGATTTTGATGGATTCCTTTCTCACGTGGAGGTCCTTCATCCATTTTGAATCTATTTTCGTGTGTGGTGTAAGGAAATGGTCCAATTTCATTTTTCTGAATGCAGTTGTCCAATTTTCCCAACACCATTTGTTGAAGAGGCTTTTTTCCATTGGGTATTCTTTCCTGCTTTGTCGAAGATTAGTTGACCATAGAGTTGAGGGTCTATTTCTGGGCTCTCTATTCTGTTCCACTGATCTATGTGTCTGTTTTTGTGCCAGTACCATACTGTCTTGATGATGACAGCTTTGTAGTAGAGCTTGAAGTCTGGAATTGTGATGCCACCAACTTTGGCTTTCTTTTTTCAATATTCCTTTGGCTATTTGAGGTCTTTTCTGGTTCCATATAAATTTTAGGATTATTTGTTCCATTTCTTTGAAAAAATTGGATGGGATTTTGATAGGCATTGCATTAAATGTGTAGATAGCTTTAGGTAGCATAGACATTTCACAATATTTATTCTTCCAATCCATGAGCATGGAACATTTTTCCATTTCTTTGTGTCTTCCTCAATTTCTTTCATGAGTACTTTATAGTTCTCTGAGTATAGATTCTTTGCCTCTTTGGTGAGGTTTATTCCTAGGTATCTTATGGTTTTGGGTGTAATTGTAAATGGGATTGACTCCTTAATTTCTCTTTCTTCTGTCTTGTTGTTGGTGTAAAGAAATGCAACCGATTTCTGTGCATTGATTTTATACCCTGACACTTTACTGAAACCCTGAGTCCATGCAGTTAAATATCCTGAAGGAATCTGTTTATGATACTGAGGTCAGCTTTCATAGCAAAAGATCTACTTATGATTCCGTTTCTTGCATTACTGACATCCAGAGGAAGTAAAGTACTTTACTGAAAATTTTCTTCTTCTGCTTTTTTTCCTTCTCCCCCTTTATCCTGTAGCTTTTGGAAGAGGGCTTCAGGCTAGCAGGAGGGAAAAAGAAAAGCACACTTTTTGATAAGATTGAGTGGTTCTAAATAATTTATTGCAGCAATCAATATCTGAATGGAGGCAAATGGAATCCTCTTTTTGATATATGACATATAACTATTTCATAAGGATTAAGTCAAGATTATCCCTAGGCTAAAAATACATTATGGACAGTAGGACACTGACAAAACTTCCATTCACCCAGCAAAGTAGGTTTTAATTGTCAAAAATAATGAGGATATCTTCATCTAGGATTAAAACCTTATTAAATATTAATTTATTGAAAATTAGAATATTATCATGCACATTAACTTGAATATACTTCTACCTATAATGAAACACAGAGACAGAAACATTCTTCTGAAACCTATCCTCATCAACAATATTGTGTCTGTGCACACCTCCTCTAGGAGGGGGTGAGCTTCTATTTTTTAAAAAAATTGGCAGCTCTTCTTTTGAGCTCAAACAGAAGAATTTTACAACAGCATTAAGCTAATTAATATATGAAGAAGACATATGCCTACTTATTTCTATTCTCTTTTTATCAGGAAGAGACTAAGACTTGGAGTTACTTAGTTGACCATGTGGGGAATGCTAAACATGGTTTCCATCTAAAATGCAAATCAACAGTTTTATTATTCTGAACTTGGGGACTAAATTTAAGAAAGGCATTAAGTATCAAAGAGAACTGTCAAAGGACACTGTTTAGTATAGCATTATGTACACATAGCCTATAGGTATAGGATCCTGAGAAGCTACTGTAGACTCGATTTAGAAGAACAATAATTAAACACAGGAGCAAGTGAAAAAAATTATGAAGACATCTGTTTAAGAGTACCTAACTTTTTGTCAAATCATGCCAAAGTCCAGTAAGTTAAGCAGCTCTTAGCAAGTACTTTCGCTTCTAGGCAGATGTAAAGAATAAGTTTTTAACTTCTGAAGGACAGACTGGTCATGAAAAGTTAATTTTTCTTCTGAGTATTGATTTTTCTCTTTCTTACTATCTTTTCTTTAATAATGTTAATAGATTAATATAAATGTGTATAGATGGATTCAGATGACAGTATATTCATTTCATCAGTATCATAATTGCTTATGCTTTCATCTTAATGGGAGTGTTATGAAAGCATCAATAAGAATTATACAGACAGGATATATAAATAAAACAAGGTTTAGTTCCTTTTGAGTTTCCTCCTTATGAATTATAATCTTCATGGGAACTGTATAGTTAACCAAAGACTTCAGGTAACCGAAAATGACTCATCTGTTGCCTTTACACAGTATTGGTCTAAAGTACTGAAATCATTTGGGGCTTTTAATTACAGAGCAACGCAATTCTAGGTACCATTTGAGAAATGATACACACATTTTGAGATAGTTTATATACCATAAGTAAGTCTTCATGCAGCACTGCCTCAGGTTTACAAGGGATAAATCTTCAAAAATGTCCTTTTAGTTACAAGTAGGTGTACATTTTCATGATCTTACATAAAACTGAATGTTGCACTACCACTATATTTCACACTGTAAGAGATCAAAGAGAAGATAATATAGCTGTTTTTAAGCCAAGTTGTTAAACCATTTAATTTTTCTGAGAACTTGCCTTCACTAGAGATACCATATAAACATTAGATTCTGTAACTATGTAGCAACTAGTTGAAAAGTTACAAAAATTACTATTACAATTTTATGACTACTGGGCTAATAGTCATTTGTATTAGCTTGGTTTTCATCTAACAATCAGCTATCATTTCTTTTTTCTTTTTTAAAAGATTTTGTTTATTTATTTGACAGAGAGAGAGATCACAAGTAGGCAGGGAGGCAGGCAGGCAGAGAGGAGGAAGCAGGCTCTCCACAGAGCTGAGAGCCCGATGTGGGGCTTGATCCTAGGACCCTGGGATCATGATCTGAGCCAAAGGTAGAGGCTTTAACCCACTGAGATACCCAGGCACCCCTCAGCTATCATTTCTTAAACTGATGCTTCCTTAGCAGCTGGACAGACCATTTTAAACAATGGAAGTTAAATTTTTTTCTTCTCTTCAAATTCTTGAGAACTTTTATCTGAGATTTAAACCCACGCTTACTAGTATCTATACTTCTATCAGAAAAAAAACCCTTCTCACACCTGGGATATTTCATCTAATTTATTAATTCTTCCTTATTATAGGAAATATAACATATTTCTTTTGAGGATATTCTACACCCACATGATGAATCTTATCAAACTCCAGTAAAGCCTAGGAGTCTGAGGTTGCCCTTCTCTGTAGGATATAAGCCATTTTCTTAGTGTTGAGACTTATTAGGGATGTTACTATGGATACAAAATTGTAACCTAGACAACCGTGGTCAAGAGTATGTGGTCAGTTGGCACCTGGGTGGCTCAGTTGGTTGGGTATCTCTCTTTGGCTCAGGTCATGATCTCAGGGTCTTGGCATCAAGCCCTGTTTTGGGCTCCTGCTCATTGGGGAATCTGTTTCTTCCTCTCCCTCTGTCCCCCAGCCTCACCCCAAACTCATGCTTGCTGTTTCGCTCTCAAATAAGTAAATAAAAATCTTAAAAACGAGTATGTGGTCAGATGGTGAATTGAGTAGAGGCTTAATTTAAAATTCAAAGCCTTGCTGTCACACAAAGCTTTAATTCAAATTTTCACTTGGGTCACCCGTGTATGAGACTTTACCACTACTTAGAATAGGTCATGACCTTATATATAAATAATGGGAGATAAGGAGATGTCAGAGAAGCCAGATACAGCCATGTATCCTCTGTACCTAAAGCTCAACATTTAAGTCATATATTCAAACACATTACCACAAGTTGTCTTAGAAGTCAGCAAATGCTAAAAAAGCAGAGCACTTTGATTTCTTACTCATGCAAAAATAGGTTGTTTATTCAAATTATATTTTCCTTTGTTCAAATATTTGCCTCTATTTTCCTTCCCTTATGATAGAATTGCATGACTCAGATATTTCTACAACAAAAGCTAAGATTCACCAACCTTAATCCCTAGAGTCACCATTATAAAAAGGCCATCATTATTGGCTAATTATTTTGTCTCATGAAGGAATTCAGGCATCTTTTTTAAAGATATGCAGTCTCATAGAGATTACATAGCCTCAATTCTGTATTTTTTTAAAGATTTTTATTTATTTATTTGACAGACAGAGATCACAAGTAGGCAGAGAGGAAGGCAGAGAGAGAGGAGGAAGCAGGCTCCCCACCATACAGAGAGCCCTCTGCGGGGCTTGATCCCAGGACCCTGGGATCATGACCCGAGCCGAAGGCAGAGGCTTTAACCCACTGAGCCACTAAGTTACGAGTTAAACGTAAATATATATCAAACATTTCCTACATGGTAGACATACACAGACAATTTTGAAACTAAAATACCATCAGTTTGCAGGATGTGATATGGAGCAACTTTCTCAACTATAGTTGAACCCGTCCTGGAGTCTTGGTAACTTTCAATAATAAATCATACTGCAGAGGACCCTAGAATTCATAAAAATTAAGTTCCTGGGAGAAAAAGGGATGCCTATATTCATAACTCAAATTATCAAACAGTCAACAATTTTGTTAAATTTGGTTCACTTTAGAATTAAAAAAAAAATCAAACAAATTCCTATCTGATAACAAATAGTTTCTCAGCCACTCAAGGAATGTAAAGCCCTCAGGATGACTCTGTGACCCATGGTACTTATCTTAGAAAGCAAGCCTTTAGAAATCTTCATCTTTTGTGTCACAATAAGATCATGCTTTATTTACCCCAATGGGCTGGACCACATTAAGTATTAATGTCTTACATTTAACTGCATTTGCTAATTCCTTAAAGGGACTGTAAATGTTTAATAGTCATTGATTTAATGGAAGAATTTAGTATTTATTAACCACACAGATTTGTGTAAATCCAGATTTATGTTTTTTCAACAATGTAAACCTCTGATATCCTTGGATGTCCTCCCCTCCCTTTTATTTTTAAAACACACTGACCTTAGGATGCATTTCATGCATTTCTTCTTCACAGACTGGCTGGATGAATGGTTTGTTTCAGTAAGTTCCACCAGTAATTTATTTTCTATTCTCTTCATTGGGTTATAATTGGGTTATAATTTTCAAGACAAGAAAAATCTTGATCTCTTCTTCTACATTTCTATTCCAAGAGAATTTCTATCTGTTCTTTTGTCTTAAGTCACATTACCAGATCTTTATACTTAATGACATGGATTCCTACTAGGTTTCAGCGGGCTAAGAAAAAAAGGGAAGAGGAAGCAAGAGAGGAGATAGGGAATATTATTATTTTTATTATATTGGTAGAAAAATAGGGGAAAACTCTTAACCTTATTTCATAGTCCAATTACAATCAGTTCTGCTATAATGTTTGTTTTCAAACTTGAAATTGTTCCAATGAAAATGTTGTATTAGGAAACAATCTGAGCATAACTCAAATTTTAAATCTGTTTATGTTCAATTTTGTTCCAAAAAAAACCAGATAATGTCCTGAACTGATGCAACAGTTGCAACTGACCCACACTATGTAGAAATATACAAACTGAGGGTTTTTGAAGGGACAGGGGGTGGGGATTGGGTGAGCCTGGTGGTGGGTATTAAGGAGGGCACATATTGCATGGAGCACTGGGTGTGGTGCCTAAACAGTGAATCTTGGAACACTGAAAAAAATTAAATAAATTAAAAATAAATAAATAAAAATTTAAGAAAAGAAATATACAAACTGTATGCATCTAGAACATCTATTCACTTTTCCAATTCACAATATATGTCCTGCTTCTTACCTGTGCACATTTAATGTTACAAACTCCCATCCAATTTCATACAACCCTCTCTCACTAATTCAAATCAGTTTAAAAACTCAAAGAATGTACATTATTCCTTTAGATTTGTTATTTATCATTACTGTTAATTTTATTCTTACTTGAGAGAAATCACTTTTCCCAACTACTCAGAAACACATATACACATGGTTGCTCTTGCAGCTCTGATTAACATTTTTTAGAAGACAACTGCTATTAAAGCAAACTGTTGGCATTAAGTTCCAAGAGGTTTACTTGTGTCTCACTCTTTAGACACCTGTGAGTTTTGGGAGCCATGCCCAAACAAGAACAACTATTGTAAACTCTAGAGTAGGTCAAATGACTAAGCTACCCTGGCTACAAATAGCATTATGATGATTTTATAAATAGAGTGGAATTACCATTTTCTATGCTTTCAAAGAGACCTTTTGCAAAATCCAGGTTTTGGATGACAGCCAAGTGACTACACTTATGAAATATATATTTTTTAAAGGCTATTCTTTTACTGAAAATGAGTCTGTTTTATCATCTTGAAAGGGCAAAGGAACAGCTCTTGAGATTGACACTTAAAGTCATGGATTAGAAGGTTAATGTTTAGTCTTTGAAGTCATCTTTTTTTTTTAAGATTTTATTTATTTATTTGACAGAGATCACAAGTAGGCAGAGAGGCAGGCGGGGGGCAGGGATGCAGGCTCCCTGCTGAGCAGAGAGCCTGATGCGGGGCTTGATCCCAGAACCCTGAGATCATAACCTGAGCTGAAGGCAGAGTCTTAACCCACCGAGCCACCCAGGCACCCCTGAAGTCTTCTTTAATATCCATCTAGCTTCTCTGATTTCAGATGATTTTTTGAGATTTTTGTTTTGTTTTAAGTAGAGCAGAAAAATAACTCTGCAATTTCTGTCCACTGGAAAGTTCCAGTGTTTCAATACATGAAATGGAATAGTTTGAGGATTCACTTTAAACATATGCTATGCTTTCTATAAATCTTATCTAATCATTACAACATGTGCTAACCACTATAGTATTTTACATGAAGAAACTGAAGTTTTGAGGTTTTTTAGCAACTTTAGTAACTGTGCTAATGAAGGTCTATATTCTTTTCTTCTGAGCAGTATACCTCCCTCCAACCTTTCCAGCACTTTGAATTAATGGGAAATATATTTTGTCATTAATTCATATATGCCAGAAATCAATTAACTACAACTGTTGAATTGCTGTTAGAATATCATCAGCCAAAAACATAGGATGAAGAACATCCTTTAGGCTTCAAGAGGCATGTGACTTAACTATTCAGTATTATGAACAGAATTTGATTATTAATTACAGGAAAGCAGTGAGTAGAGCAAAATGTGAGCCAGTGCAATATATTATATCACGATTCCATATCTAATTACATTTTTAAAATTTTTACTTGTTATTTGTAAGCATAGAATTGTGTTTAATAAGGTGGTTGAAAGATGGCAATATGGGGATGCCTGGGTGGCTCAGTTGGTTAAGCAGCTGCCTTCGGCTCAGGTCATGATCCCAGTGTCCTGGGATCGAGTCCCACATTGGGCTCCTTGCTTGGCAGGGAGCCTGCTTCTCCCTCTGCTTCTGCGCTCGCTCTCTCTCTCTCTCTCTCTCACAAATAAATAAAATCTTAAAAAAAAAAAGAAAGAAAGAAAGATGGCAATATGTTTATATATTATAGCTAAACTTAAGAGAGCCTACCCCAAACTGAAAAATTTATGAATTGCTATACTGAAAAAGGGGGGGGGATTAGAATTGGAGTCAGAACCTCCCAATTTCAGATTCTGGATATCTCATTGATTAGGCAGTATTACTCATGTCATTTAATCACCATAAATATATATATGTATATACATATATATACACACATGTGTGTATATATATGTATATATATATATATATATAAATTTTTCTTTTACTCCTATGAGGATAATACCTGTTACAGTATTTTTGGAATGATAAAATGTAATGTGAAAGACTTTGGTTAAGCTCTGCATAATATATTACTACTATGTTAAATAAAATTAGGCATTATTTTGTCAGTACACCTTCATTTCTTTGATTTAAATATAAGAGATAATGAAATCAACTGTGGAAATTCAACAAAATTTACTTATATATTTTAAGAACTCTATTTGAAACTTTAGAAGACAATAGAATTGTTAACATCACAGAATTTTCACAAAAAATTATTCTTTACTAAAGACACATTGACATATTGATACATATCCATTGGTGAGCATACATTCTATTTTGAACATTGGTAGTGCCTCCCTGGTGATTTTTTGTGAGATTGACTAAAATATCAAAATATGACCAGATCAATGAAGAATTAGAAAAGACACTATTTCTTTTTCAATCATGCTTGTTTTTGGCTTTGCCTTTCCTAGCATCTGAGGTTTAAGATACAGAGGATAAGGACTTGGGTGCATACTTGGAGGGAGGAGAATGAAGTCTATCTAAGCATGCTTTTAGTCTTGACTAAAGGGTCAACTTTAATCATTTAATATTCATTCACCTAAAATGTTGAGCCAGGATATAAACCCACTACAAAGATATTCAATACCACGGTATTTCATCACTTCCTAAAAGGTAGACTGTCTAAGAAAGTGAACATCATTAATATTTAAGTATTGATATTTAGATATAGCACACCATCCTAAAAATTTATTGCTCTGGTTGAGGGAGGTAAAAATAAGGCAATAAAATTTACAAAAATATAAGAATATCCATAACCCTTGCTTCATGTTAGTCTTCTTAGTTCTTATGTTGAAAACTATAAAATTGTACAGGTTTTTTCTTTAAAAAGAAAAGCATTTTTTCTTAAATTTGGCATAGATGACAGATTATTCAAGTATTTCCATTAATGTATACATTCTTAGACAAGCGTGAAAGGGTCTCAGAATCTGTTTAGCTAAACACATATTACAAAGCATAACAGATAACAAAAACACTTTTCAACTATCAGAGATCATTCTAAAAGGGTTATTCTCTTGATAAGAGGGTCTTTGAATTAAAATAAAGGGTGATTGCTTAAAATTTTAAGCATGAAAAGTGTTTTCAAAGACATTTATATTCCACTAACTTCATAATTATTCAAACATAGTTTAAAAAAAACAGATGGACTTCAGTTAGAACATGTATGTATTTTATCAAAAAACATTCAAGTTATATGGATTTTAAAATGGCTCACTACACATATTCACACAGTAAAAAAAAGTATTTTTTAGAAAAAAAATCATTACTTACTTTGAAACAGATTTGAGACAAAGAATGGTATAGTACATAGTTAAATAGTTTCCCCAGTATTAATAGCAGTAAATGGTCTCCTTTGTTTCTGAGTTGGGCATCATTGTGCCCTTTCAATATTGTTTATTCTAACAGTCACTTGTGTCACTGAAAAATCAAAGGAGAAAGCCTGGAATTCTTGATACTGGTTTCACCCTTGACCTGGACTGTACCAATGTATTAAGTATTCCTGATGCCTAGGCTTAAATAGAAAAGAACCTCTGGTTCCATCCATGTCGTCGCAAATGGTAAGATTTCATTTCTTTTGATGGCTGCATAGTATTCCATTGTATATATATACCACTTCTTCTTTATCCATTCATCTGTTGATGGACAACTAGAGCGTATTATGCTTAGCGAAATAAGTCAACTGGAGAAAGAACTATCACATGATCTCCCTGATATGAGGAAGTGGAGATGCAATGGGGGTGGGAGTTAAGGTGGTAGGAAAAGTAAAAATGAAACAAGATGGGATCGGGAGGGAGACAAACCAAAAGAGACTCTTAATGTCATAAAACAAACTGAGGGGGGTGGGGGGGAGAGGGGTTGGGAGAGGGTGGTGGGGTTACATTATATATTTAAATAAAGCTTAAATTAAAAAAAAAAAAAAAAAGAAAAGAACCTCTGTGGGGTATACAGAAGACTAAGAAGATGAGAAATGTACCATCCAAGTACTTCTCTCATTCATCTGTCTTATCAAATAGGTAATCTTCCTACACAAAACTTCATAGGCTTAGAATTTGGCACAGAGAGAGTAGATAGAACAGCATGGGCTCCCTTCGACTGCCTGGAGTGTTTAACTGCACTGAGGCCTACAAGTCTTCCTCAGGGAAGCCACAGACCACAGAATTTGTAAGAAAACCAAATAGACTTATAATCACCATATGATATATGTCTCTGTTTGCTTTTAAGTGAATAGTCTCTTATATTTGGGACATTCTTTTTCCACCCCACTATTTGTTGTAGAAATTCTTCACAATATTTCTGAACCATCTTTTCCAGTGCATTAGTACACAATGACTGATTAGTATCTGGCCAGTAATTCTCAGTACACATATATATCAGGAATATTTCACTATTTTTACTTCATTAAAAAATACCCATGCAGGCCACAACTACTGCCACAAGTTAAAGCATTCATTTACCCTCTGATATTAAAATTACACTGAGACACTATCCAAGAGTTGTTTATTTTACAAATGCTGACTGAATAAACATTTTCATTAATCACGAGTGAAAATAAATTACCTTTTCTAATTTTCATACGGATGCCAATTATTCTCATACACACTTTTGTGTAGATATATAAACATACACAACCCTGTATATAGGATTGTATCATTTGGGCATTTGGGTTATAAAAACAGAGCAGGGGGAAACTGAATTGTCAAAAAAGTAAGTAAATCAATAAATAAATCAATCATGTACTAATTAGCACATACAAGAATTGATTAAATCTTTACAACAAAATCAGTACACCGAAAAAATGTAGTAATTACCTTAGCAGGATGGCATAATTTTTTGGCACCAATCATGTCTGATCTACCTTTACAATTTTAATAGTAATTTCAAAGTACTCATTACATATCATTTTATGACAGGTACTCACTTTAAGACATTGTACAAAATTATATGAAGCTTTTAGAACCTCAACAGTGCCTTAAAATCTCAAAATATATTATGAGTTCTCCTCCTGCCATCATAGCTACAGTCTTCTCTAATCATAAAACATGGTGTCCCAATGAAAACAACATGCAAAAGGATGCTCAGTGGTAGATAATTTTGCTAATTATCCTTCTATGTTCAGAAATCCTTTTAAAAAAAGATTTATATGTTTATTTTAGAGAGACAAAGTACCTGAGTGGGGGGAGGGGCAGAGGGAGAGAGCGAATCCGTAAGCAGATTCCATGCTAAGCATGGAGCCTGATGCAGGACTGAATCCAAGAAGCCTGAGACCATGACCTGAGCCAAAATCAGGAACTGGCCAATTAACCAACTGAGCCACCCAGGCACCCCAGAAATGTACTTCATCATTTAAGAGTTTACTCATCACATTTCTCCCTCCAGCTATGGTTAAAAAGTTGGAAACAAAATGACCTTAGGTGTAGAAGTAATTCAAAGTTTTAGGACTATAAGTTGCAAAAAGAAATTTTATGGAGATGACTTGGGTTTCTTTTCTGAGATTCTTTTACCAGTATGCTAAAATTTGTTTAATATCCATATAAATGATACTATGTTACAATAATATCCAAAAATATTTTGTATTTTTCCTTTGAACATAAATACAGGTCAAAGAATTGATACATAAGGACTTTCTCATCAATATACTATTGATTTCATGAACTTCTGAATCACATTATCTTTCACGAATTTAAATTGTAGATTATAGCCAAAACTTAAACAAAATGTCCTAGTATTTCCATTAATCGTAAAACAATGTTTTTGAGGTTTTTTTTTAAATTGGAAAATCAACAGTCACCATTGAAGTTATGCCTTCATCTTGAAGAAGCGGTTGGAGAGTAAATTTCTACAATGATGTCACCACACATGCAAATTCTAGAGCTAGCCTCGTACTTGAAACCTGTTAATAGGGGGAGTTAGTCTCACTTCTTCTTCTATTACTTTTCTGTTTTTTAATATTTCCTATCAACTAGCCCACCAATGTAATCAAAAGTTACCTATAATAGTCCTAGGAAGGACAATTATGAGAATGAGAATGAAAAGAACTAGGAAAAATATGACTTCCCAGAGAAGCTGTATAGAGAATAATTTGGGTGATCTATTTAACAGAATCAAAGTGTTTTTCTTCTTACTGAAAGCACTTTTTTTTTTTTTTTGGATTCCCATAAATGCTTTTAAGACTTTCTTTGGAAAACCTGTCATTTTCAAAGTACCCTTAAGAGCCCATAATCCCTACATAATTTGAAAAAATTGCACTTTTCTGAAATAATGGCAATTTTTCTACGTAACTAGTTTATACAATAAGGAAATGCCTCAGACTTGCTTTGAAAAGGGGAGTGCATTACAGATGGACATCTTGTGCCATACTTTGGATGTAGTATATTACCTACAAATTTAAAAGTACACAGATTAATGTGCATTAGATGGTAATCTATACTTTTTTCTTCAGGGAAAAATATACAACTTGGAAACACATGGGCACTTTTGAGGAGAAGAAGGTGGTGGTATAAACCAATAGTTTTGTAGGCTTGGGAGCAATATCAGTACACTGGTATTTTTAAGGTTACTTTACATTCCACAGAGGGTGACCTACAAAAGGGAAGGAGAATGCTGGTTGACCTACATTGACAAATTATACTTACACATTTGCAATGTAATTCTCAGATTATTCTGTTACACAAGACAGGGGAGGAAAAAAGTAATAGGAAAGAAAGTAAGAGAACTCCCTTACAGATGGGATTATAATCCACTTCCCTAAAAGACAGAGACCATAATCATTTTCATTTTTCCAGTCATCAAAATTCTGTTACCATTTGCCCTACTTCAAGATGACCTTATTTCAATTGTTTACAATTACCCATCATGAAGCCAAAGCAAATCAGAGCCATTTCATTCAGTCATTCTTGTAATACCTAGCCTAGAAGAATATCAGAACTTTTTACAGTAGGAAACTTACTACATGGGGACCAAATCTTTGGTTTATTATGAACTTATAGAGATGATTAAAAATTTTTACTTAGAAAGATGATTAACATTTTATAAAACCATTTCCCTGGAAAGTATAAAGTCATTTATGAGAGATTTGCCAAAAAGCAGATCTCTTCTACAAAGGCAGTCAGTGGTTCTTGTCAAACCTTGAAAATTTATCTTTGTCATTCCCAGCCACACTCAGTTAAATCTGATAGGAGCACTGAGGATAAATCCTTTCCTCTGAGTTATCTATTACAAAATACTTTAAAATGGGAAAATATCCATTCTTCTAGGAAAAGAATCTGGAAATATTAGTTCAATTATTATGTCCTTGGGAAAGAAATTGGAAAGACTACTTCAATTATTGTGTCCTTGTGAAAACAAGCTCAGCATTGTGTGTGAAAACTCAGTAAGGAGAATTTAATATGTACATACTTTGCATATTAAAATAAATGAAAATAGTATATATAATGAATTGTCACAAGGACATTCAAAAGGAGACAAGGATAGTAGGATGATGCATCATTCTTGATTCTATACCAAGATAATTTAAAACATGAGCATCTTGAATACATCAGTATAATCCAGAGAGTTCTAAGTAATCTAAAAAGAAAAAAATACCTTTGTCCTGAAAAATATTTTTAAGTAACCATCTAAATAGTAATATTATCTTAGGTAACCCAATTATAAAAAGTGAAATATAATGTGCTCAAAATAATATGCTTTATGAATATGAGATTAGAGCTGAAATGAAGAAATATTAAACATTGCAGGTTATAAAACTATAATGGAAATATGAAACTACTAAATTTTTAAGATAGAAGACACATGAGGACTCAGTTTACCCTCATTGTCTTATAGATGACGAGATGTACTTAGCAGTTAGTTACCTTGTGTCATTTTCTCAGAAGTTAGAGTTTGAGCACTTAATAAATCTTGGGCACTGTGCAGAATATAGTAAGAACATTTTTTCTTTGAATTCTCATCATTCTATGAGGGTAGTATAGTGGGTAGAGTGGAATTTCTTCTACAGGGAGGAGCTTGCAATTAGGTGAAAATTTCAACAAGTCAGATTTCTCTGCAAAACACCTTAGAAGAAGATACTCTCTGAAGAGATTAATGTGGAATTTCCCCAAAAACACTTATAGCTGGGTTTTGCACTAGTATTAGGCAGATGGTTATCTCTTGAGTGCCAGATACAGTAGTTAACTTGCTTCATATGAAAAACAGCTATCTTCAAGCACCAGAGGATACTGACAATCTTTTTACGTGAAGCATGCATTCTACTATTGTGACTGAGCAGTCATTAAAACCACTGGCCCAGGAGGATAAAAAGTCACATCTAAACAGCCATCTTTCTGAAGATGGATTCAAAACCATGAGAAAAGTGTGATGATTACTGCTTAGTATAAGTCAATTTTGATATTTTTAAGAAGTAGGTTTTCTTCATGATTACATTAAGGAGGACATGGAAATTATTTCTGTGCACAAGTCATAGTATAAGCAACACAGGTTTCTTGTTTTTGTTTTTGTTTTTTAGCACAGATTTGCTTTTGAGGTAGGAATACTTGCTTTCTAGTTTAATGTGGCTTTTATTTGTTGGTAGACTACCATGTTCTTTTGTAAGCTTTAGTTTTACCATGAGGCGAATGTGAAAAATAATTTCATTAAGATGGCTGCTGTTTAGGATCAAGGAGGTAGTCTATACAGAACACCTTGGAGTGTCCTTATTAAGTTGTAGATGCTCTCAAATTAATAATTTCATCCATCTTCTTTCTAGTATCTTCTAGGAAAAAATGTAATTAAATAGATTGGGAAACAATGGTAAAATACGAATTGCCACCATTTTCATCATTCTTAGATGTGACTTTGATCAAATTCTATAAGCTCTCTACATAGCAATTCCATTATTTATACAACACTTTGTTCTCTTACACAGTAATTTTTTATCTTTTGTCCTTATCTTACTCATTTCTGCCATAAATAGTCCAGTATGCTACCTGAGATATGTTAAGACTTCAAAATGTGACACACAAATGGGGGGGAGATGCAAATCATCTTTATTTCATTCTTTTACCTCTCATAGCAGGGGATACTATTTCAAAGCACATAGGTATGTTCTTCATTTAATGCATTCTTCCTTAGACTGGGACTGTCTGCTTTTTCCATCATTATTTTTCCTATTATAAAGGCTTTTGTTTACTGTGTCTCCAGGAAATATTGGTCGCATATGTGAATAAATGAATAAATGAATTAAAACCTTTACAGCACACAGAGGATGTTTTCCTAGTTTCACCAATGATATTTAACTTTGTGCATATGCAATGCAATGCTCATTATACACCTTCCCTCATTTAATAATTATTTCTTTAGGGACGCCTGGGTGGCTCAGTTGGTTAAGCGGCTGCCTTTGGCTCAGGTCATGATCCCAGCGTCCTGGGATTGAGTCCCACATCGGGCTCCTTGCTTGGCAGGGAGCCTGCTCCTCCCTCTGCCTCTGCCTGCCTCTCTGTCTGCCTGTGCTCGCTCTCTCTCTCTCTAACTAATAAATAAATAAAATCTTTAAAACATAATAATTATTATTTCTTTAAAAGGGTAAAAAGTGAGGCGCCTGGGTGGCTCAGTGGTTTAAGCCTCTGCCTTCAGTTCAGGTCATGATCCCAGGGTCCTGGGATCCAGACCCGCATTGGGCTCTCTGCTCAGCAGGGGGCCTGCTTCCCTCTTCCCCCTGCTTCTCTGCCTACTCGTGATCTCTATCAAATAAATATATTTTTTTAAAAAGGGGAAAAAGTATGTGTGTGTTATGTCTACTAAGTAGAAAATAAGGTTGTTTAGATTAGGGGTGACAAACTGTGGTCCATGGATCCTTTTGCCTATTTTTGTAAATAAAGTTTTACTGGAATGTTCTTACTGATTTGTTTATTCATTGACTGTGTATGCTTTCTGGTTACCATAGTAGACTTCAGTAGTTGCTATAGAGACAATATGGCCCAGAGAGCCTAAATTATTTACTATATGCCTCTTTATAGGAAAAATTTGCTGACCCTTGGTTCAGAGAAATAAGATAGAGACACCAACAGCAGTGTTTAGTGATCTCTGCACTATTTAGAAAACTTCCTGAGGGAAATATCATGTGTATCATGCTCAGCTTGGTATAGAAGATAGGAAGGTAAAGCTATGCAACAGATTTTTAAGAAGCATTTCACAAGTTACACATCTAAATGAGTTGTCTCCTGTGGCACATATATTTATAGTCTTTCAATGGTGAAAACACAGGTGCCCTTTAATGCTGAATTTAAATTTTAAAACACTTTTTTTTTTCTTCCTGAGAGGTAGCATGATTAAATAATGAGTTTTACAACCTGGCAATACAATTTTAGTTTGAAAATCTAAAGCAATGGTATTTATTTCCTTATGTGGTCTGTGATCTGACTCTGAATACGACTCCAAAAGAAGTGTTAAAAATTTATTTTATACAAATGAAGCATCAGGGGATTCCGTGCTTGTTTCCAAGGTTAAAAAGTTTCTAAGTTGCAACACACAAGAATTTAGAGTCTATCTGGTATGAACAGGGCATGAACACATCGAGTTGATGGGGTCACTTGCAATATCCTATCACTTTTGTGTATCAACCTTCACCTTGACTGTATTTGTCTTCCTGATGAACATTTTTTTAGATCAAATAGAATAAAAGTAATCCAGAAATGAGGGATGGTCAAATAAATTAATAAGGAGTTTTGTTCTAATTACAAAGCATCAGAAAACATTTCTATTTATTCAGTGAAACCGACAATCGATTCTTACTGTTTAGGCAGTGCGACATTACACATTTTAACTTATTGGTTGTGAAAACATGTGTCAGCTTGAGCATAATTTCTTAGGAATGTGAGGGTATTAAATATTGCCTTGCAGATGCTCACAAAATATGTACCCATTTTTACCAGATGGGAGAGACAAATGAAAGTCTTCAAGGATCAACAAGAGAAAAACAAACCACCCCATATGCAGATTAAGCTAAGTGCCAACTGGGGATAATATCCTCTTTTAAAGTGTCAGGACTGATGAAATTAAAAAGTGGTCTTTGAATATAAAATGGCACAAGCAATAGAAAATGTCTTGTTTTAAATGGACAATGTATTTTTAAGTTAAAAAAATATTAGGCCATAGTGCAAGGGATACCAC